>VWZK01013781.1:2650-35952 GCA_013396935.1 Baryphthengus martii
TCCTCTTTCTCTTCCCTCCTCTTTCTCTTCCCTCCTCTTTCTCTTCCTTCCTCTTTCTCTTCCTTCCTCTTTCTCTTCCCTCCTCTTTCTCTTCCCTCCTCTTTCTCTTCCTTCCTCTTTCTCTTCCTTCCTCTTTCTCTCCCTTCCTCTTTCTCTTCCTCTTCACTGGTGTCTGCATGGGGAGCACTCACATCTCACAGGAGGGATGTCAGCATAGGGGAGGCCCTACTTCCAGGAAAGGTGTAAGAGCTGGTGGCCCATGCGGTCTCTGAGGAGGTAGTGTGGACTTAACTGTGCACACTGTGGGATTTGAGCTTTGAGGGATTAATTATGAAGGCTATTTTGAAATCTGTAGGTATTTATTAACATTTTATAGTCATATAGTGCTGTGTTTTGTCATATTACTGATATAGATCCTGCATGTACAGTTCACTGCCAGTTAATTAGATGTCATTAAAAAATCTAAAAATTGCTTTGTTCCTGATTTGATTTAAACCACCTAAACTGAGCAGGTTTTTTCCCCTGTGACAGAGGATAGAGGAACTCTTATGGGAAAAGAGAGGGCACAAGCTGACCCCATGCTGCCTCAACTCTCATGAAGGACTCAGCAGGGGTGGCAAACGGAGCTCCTTGAGCCACAGACTTTCCATGAGCAGTGTGACGGCAGATTGCAGGCCAGGGAGATGCTGCATGACTTGGTGTGACTCTGGGAGTCCCCTTGGTGGAGTATGGTGTGGACCTCACAGCTCTTGCCACATGTCAGGAATTTGTGTCTCAAAGCCACAGTTTGCAACACACTCTCAATCTACACCTCAGCAGGACAGACGGTCATGCTGGGGAAAACATTTCTTTCACTGTGTGCCCTGTGTTGCACTCTAGTGAAAACAAATATTGACCATTGAAGCTCCACTGGTCCAAGTAAGTTATGCTCCTCATCTTGTGATGGAAAGATGTGAGTGAAAAGACTTTGCATTTACACTGACGATCCAGATGATAATCTATTCAGGTCAGCCAGGGTATTTTACTTCCTCCCTGGGCCCTTATGCAGTCCTCTGGTCAAGATTGCAACCCTGATAAGGCTAATTTTCTCCTCATGAAGGAAGAGGCACCTGTAATGTGCTCAAATTGGCTTCACTGTAAGTTTTAGAGCATGAAGGAAGCTTGTAGGCATGCATTGAAGCATGCAGAGTTTGGATGAGATAAAAAGATGCGTGCCGTTCCAGGAGTTGTGCTTGCAGCCCCCTTTGCTGTCTTTCATCACTGAAGACATTGCCAGACAAGTTGTCTCCTTTCTTTGGCCAAAATGAATGAACATGATAAGCATATTTGCCCACACTGTTCCTGAGAGGAGCGTCTCAGTAAACCTACCCTGTGCTGGCAGGACCCAACTGAAGAGCTCATTGGGTGACCTGGCACTGCTAGTCCTGTGCGTCTTCTGCAGGGATCACTGTGAAGAGAACAGTCATTTAAAAAGGAGGTAGGAAAATGTTCCCCCCTTGATTGCTGCAAGTTCCCCAAGTCCTCAGGCTAGGAGCACCATGCAGCTGGCAGTCAGGGTGCTGCTGGTCGTAAGGTCCTTGTGGACTTTTCTGTCAGCAAGGGCATGGACAAACTAAACAGCAGAGCAGCCACTGACAGCAATTTGAAAACTTGCAGTGTATGGGAAGGAAAACTCAAAGGAGTTTGTGTCTATTGAGGGTTTTCTGTCCATTTCATCTTAGTCTATTAGAGCTCAAAAGACAAAGTCTGTGCTTTGGTTTGTAGCTCATGAACGACTGCCCTCACTTTTCCCTTGGGACAAATCTGTTAGGACAAACCAGCTAGGCTATGCCATATTACAGAGGTCCTCGGTTACTGCACCATCTTCACAGCTTCATAAGTCACACTTCACCTTCCTTTTGTCCTACAGCTTTATTTCTGCAAAGCAATTACATGCAAATTACAAGATGACATTTATAAGACTACAAGCTAAACACACGCCTATGTGTCTTTGAATGTGAACACCCCTTCCTCCCGCTCCCACTGACCTGAACCAATGCTCCACATTAGAAATGATGGGAGTTTCCAGAACATCCCACACAAAACAGGAGTTGAGGAAGCGAGACAGTCAGACAAAACCCCGAGAGCAGTCACATGCAGAAGGGCGTAACGAAAATATTTGTGACAGTTGGATAATGAATAACTAAGCCTTTGTAAAAAAAAAACATTTTTACAAGTTGGATGGTGAAAATGGCCTCCGCAATATTTCTCCTCAGATAAATCACTCAGTGCCCTGGGGCGAGTAGCAATTACACTCACTCCTCACCACACCAAATGAAATGGGGTAAGGAGGATGCTTTGCTCACTGGGCAAGGCGCAGGGGAGTGGACTAGGCTACAGAGAGCTCAGTTGAGATGAACATCACTTGCTATAGACAGACTTTGAAAAGGAAACTGTAAATGATCAAAGGAAGCAGTAAAGACAACATGTAACTTCTGCAGATTGGTGCTCCTAGCCCCAAAACACAGCTTAGCTTCTGCAAGCCTGATACCTGCAGTATTGAACATGCCTGGTGATGATTACGTATAGATAGAGAAAGCTCTTGGGCAGGTGTCATCTATCACACACTTCAGACAGAGTTGGTGAAACACAGTAACTATTAGCTGAACAGTAAGGACTTCTTTTCTGCTAAGACAGTTCTGTCTCAGTGGCAATGACTGTGGCAAATATGACCGTGGCAAATATGGCTGTGGCAAATATGTACAAAGGCTTATGTGCAAATAGCAAAGCCTGCAGGGTAGTTCACCAGTAGTCCTGACCAAATGAAATTCGTCCCTCAAGAGAGTCGTTATAGGCTTTCCTGCAGTTCCCTGACCTCCTACTGTGTGGGGATACTTCTGTGAACATACAGGTCTCAGCGTGGTGGTAGGACTACTGAGATCATATGTCCATGAGTTTTATGGGATCAACAGCTGATATCCACAAAGTGGGATTGGGTGTCTGTATCTGATCTAATCTCCATACATAGAACAGAGAGAAACAGGGATGCAAGTTGTCCTGTCTGTACCTCTCAGAAAGGGTAAAACGAGGCTCTCCCGTTTCTTTCATCAGATAAGAACTCCACTGAGCTCCTAAGGGAGCCTGGCTTGCAGTTGCCAGCCCTGTAGACATACAGGCTTAGAAAAAAAATGAATCTTTTCTTCCTGTCTCACCTTCATTTTGAGCTGTGACAGGGAGCAGGACTCAGTGCAACTGTCAGTATGTCACTTTGTACAAGATCCTATGAAGAAGCATCTACCCAAAGCTCCAGACACCTAGATAGGCAAGATGAAGATGAGGAGCAGTTCTGGGACCTGCCCATAGAGCTGATCTGTGATAGACTGGCATGAGGAGTTTCAGTTCATTCTTTCTTCAGTGCTTTCTTCATCTGTTCCCATACTCTACTCCATAAGGTACATGTGATTCTCAGGCCTTTTCCCACACTTTAGCAGATACAGGCAGAGCATGCGATGTTGCAAGCACATTCTTGGATTTCAAGCATATAAAGCCGATAACTCCAAGATACTTCCACCTAGGACTACAGAGTGCAGCCCTGTTCTAAAGCTTCCTTCATTGGAGGGGATGAAGAATTCAACTCTAAAACCGATAACTGCATATAGTCTAAAATTAAAGCCTGAGCTTATAAAGTTATCTGAATAAATACTATTTATTATAGGGCACAAGTTTCCAGTATGGCCACAAAGTTTTGAATGAGCACTGTCTCTGTCCTGCCTGATGCCTTAAAAGCACAGCTCAGCTGCAGACACTGCTGTTCTGTCTATCCCTGGGGAGTGACAAGCAGGACCATCTCAGACACAATCTGCCTCTGAAGAAAGTGCATTTATTTAAATACTATTCAGGATGCAACTAATTCAGTTGTCTATGCCTAGGCATCTGAAGTCATTTTGGGCTTTTGTACAGAAATATCTTTTGCAGTCCCATACATGAAACAAAATGGAGAAGCCACGCACACCATGTGTTGCATGTTCATGTCCATCCACTTGGGTCATACAAAGCAGCTGCAGCATCTCCACCTTGGACCAACACCTGCATCTGTGCCTGTTCCTCCTTATGGGTAGTCATCTGAAAATCCCTGAGAACTGGGAGGAGGAGTGAGGGGGAAGAGGTAGATAATAACAGTTGAACAATTTATTCAATGAGATTCATGGAATTTGGGACTAATACATTCTATGAATAATATTTTCATTATTTTCCAACTCCAGTGCTAACGTAAGATATGAATAATGATTGAAGCAAACACTTGATTTATATGACAGTGCTATTGAACTTTGGAAGCATATATTACATGAAGTGAGGGCACTCTAGTTCTGCCCATCATCAGTGTGATGTAGACATTCTCAAAAACGGTGAAATATGTGTTTGACCCTTTGGCCTTTCCTCATAGAATGTTTGTGCTTGGATAACTTGACAATAAGAATCAATCAATAACTCACATGCTGTTTTTCTTCTAGAAAATTGCTAACAATTGCTTTCTTCCAGCACTTCAGAAATTGCATCCCTAGAGGTGGCAGGCCTCTAATCTCTACAGTCCCCTCTTGTTGCAGGGTGGCATGTCCTTGTCTCCGGGGGTGAAAATGGTTCCTCCATGGCTCTGCAACCTGCCACTGCCCCGCAGCACCAGGTGCTGACAAACCAGGGTCTGTTTCCAGCCTGAGTGCAGAAGCACTGCCTAATAAAATCAGAACAATCTAAGACTTTATTACTGGAGCAGATTTTAGCCCTGAATGAATTGTAACATCCTCTTATCTTTTGCTTAACAGAGGAGCTGGGAAGTCAATGGACATTTCCCATCCAGCCTAAGAAATTGTGGTTGAACAGTGATATGTCCATTGTATTACCAGCCATAGCAGATTTAATGACTCCAAACAACATGGGACCTACTGCTTTTACTGCTATATTGTGAATAAGGTCCATTTCTGAAGCTAAAAGATAGGATGAATTCCTGGTATCGGTTCACTGACATCAGATGCACAACAGCTTTTGACATCAGTGGTGAAAGATCACACTAAAAAAAAACAGCCAATAGTTTCCACCCTCCAAAACTCATAATCTAACAGATAACTGAGCTTGCTGCAAGGGACTCACTGTCATTCATCAGCTAAATGTTGAATTCGTCAGCTCCTGCAGGGCCTCTACTCAGTCAGAAATGAACATGGTTCATACACATAGTTAATTCTAACTTTGAAAGTAGAGAGAAATTTAACAGAACATTAGAGAGTGATGAATAAATTATAATAGCATTAATGAGACTGATGCTTGTAGCTAAAGGGAAAAGTCCCAGAGGGTTCAGGGACCTCAAAAGTTACTAATAACTTGGTAATTTTGGAGTTGATAGTAGATAACAAATTAAACATGCTAAATGTGAGTATGCACTGTGATTTCTGTTGCAGAAGACAAAGTCTTTTGGCATATTATACTATGGGGTATCATTTCTAAGACCAGAGAAGTAATTATTCTTTTTTGTATGTCTTTAGGAAAGATTGCAGTCGGATAGCTGTATGTATTCTTAGGCACTTGACTACAGGAGGATACAGATAAACCAGAATAAATTTGAAAGATTCCAACTATGAGCAAAGGAAATGATAAAAAGTGTCTGATAAAAAGAGTAGGACACAAATCCTCTTCAGAAAGATGCAAAAAACCAGATATGAACAGAAGAGAAAGCTGGTGGGAAATTATATGACACTCAGAAGAAAAAAAATTGCAGCAAACAAGTCAAATAAAAGTCATGGGAAAAGAAAGATTCCTTTACCAAATAAATGTGCAAAATTGCTGTCACTTCTTGCATAAAGTACAAAACATGGTCATGAATCAGAACAAAGCTCCCAGAGAGCCAGGACATTTTCAGAACCTGTATGTCTTAGATTTCCTATGTTGTGCCTCAAGGCTTCTTGCCTTTACTTCTTGACTTAAGACCATAACTGGCAAATATTTACACAGGAAAGTATCTTTGTGTCCATGAGATTTTCAATTCAGTTCAGCAGATTTTGTGCATGTGATTGACCTGACTGATCTGCTCAGGGTGACACAGCCACTTTACACTTCACTCCAGTACAACCATCCTAATGTCAAGCAGCAGAACTGGGGTACATTCACACATATCACACATTTTCTGAGAGGCTGTTGCTGCTGAAAGACATATAATTAAAAAAGAGAGAATGGTGAAGGAAAAGGGAATATGGATGATCATCAACCTCCTGCCTAACTGAAATAAGAGATAATAACTACAGTTAGCAGAAGCAGAGGCTGGGCTAGGCAGCACACTGTGAAAAGCCTTGCACAGTGCTTTGTCACAGTGCACGGGTGTGGCAGGTACAGCCTCTGCCACAGACAAAACAGATGGAGCACACAGGCTGCGCTGAGCAGTTTGGTGCCTCGGCCTGAGCAGTTTGAGACCTCGGCCATTCAGTTGCACCTCACGGTGCTTAACTGGCACCCCTTAGCAAACAGGCTTGGGCTGTGGGCCTTTCCGTGTTTTGTCCAGGCCTGTCCCTCAGCCAGTGGGAATGACCACAGTGCACCTTCGACTAGGGTATAAATGGGGTCCTGCCCAAGAGCCAGGGGAGTTGGTTCTTCGCAGAGCAGCAGGTCTGGCAGTCGGACCCTCCCCTTGGACACGCCGTCCAAGCATACTTCCACGGATTGAGGGAGTCTCCATGGATTGAGTGAGCCTCACCCCTCCTTTGGGTGAGTGGTATCTTGGGCACTCTGGTAAGGGTTTGCCATAAAAGTTTGCCCTTTTATGAGTGAAGATTTGCCCATTTTGGTTTGTCATTTCTTAAAGTTAGAAATTAGTAGTAGTTACTTCCCAACAGACATCCAAACCTGTTGTTTAGTCAAAAGGAGTACTGGCAACCCTGGTTGCAATAAATCCCATTTTTGGATAGCGGCTGCTGTTTGTTGTGTGGATGCCTCCGTGACAATGGGTTAAAAAAATAATATAAAAAAAGCTGTAATCTGTCTTTATCCTTCTAAGCACCTGAGAATGCTGCTGACCTTTTGACTTTAGTGGGGATTTGAGCCACCACAATAAAAACAAAGGTCCTTGAAAATGGAGCATGCGAAATTTTACATTCTCAAAAATTATGAAAACGTTAAATAACAGCTGAACATCAGGAATTGCTACTTACAGAACTCTCAGTGTGGAACTGGGAACACTGTTTACAACTGGTAGAGGTGGTGTGATCTTTTTCACTTAATATCTAATGGATGTACAGGATAAAAAAAGAAGTCCCAAAGTAGCTAAATGAGATGCATTTCTAGGGATCTCTCTAATATTTGCCTTAAGTGAGGATCTTCTGTCACCTGAATGTGACAGTATAACTTGAAAGGAAGTATTAGGAAGGGTAATGAAAGTTTCATAGTGACCTGAGTCTAAACCATGTCTTAGGAACACTCCCCATGAAAATGCAGCTGCCAGGGGGGAACTTGTCCTTTGGAAACCTGCCCAACGAAGACAGCACATGCACAGGGGATGTTTGCCTGGCCATAGGGGCCAGGTATTCCTCTTGCCACTGCAGCCTATTCCTGGCTGCTCACCTGAGTGACTTTGGCATTATTCGTTTTCCCCAATGACTCTTCTGTCTTTCATCTGAAGAATGGGCTTTGGTCTTACATAATATCTGAAGTTTGGGTTTTGACCTTAAATAACACGAAAAAAAAAGTGGAGCCACAAAAAAAGAACCAAAGGTTATTTACATCAAAAGATCGTGGTCATGGCAACGGCAGGATGGTCTACCCGAAAAGACTGATAGACCAGTTCAGAGGGTACACTTGCCAATGCTCTGTCTCAAAAGAAGACAAGTGTGAAGTCAGATGGCCACAGGATAGTTCAGGCTAGAAGGGGCCACAAGATGGTTCAGGCTAGAAGGGACCTCATGAGGTCTCTGCTCCAACCTCCTGCCTACAGCATGCTCAGCTCTGAGGTCAGACCAGGCTACTCAGAGCTTCATCCAGTGGGGACTTGAAAATCTCCAAAGACCAATCAACCTGCATATCTGTTTGGTCATCCTCATGGGGAAAAGTTTCTCCTTATATCTAGGCTGATCCTCTCCTGTTTCAGCTTCTCCTTTTTATTTCTCACCCTGCCTCCCTGAACAACTGTGACAAACTGACCTCCATCTCCTCAAATACCTCTCCATAGGAAATGAGGGGTGCTGTTAGATGTCCCCAGAGCTGTCTCTGCTCCAAACTGTTCCCTATGATCTTGGGGGCTTCACCTGAACTCACTTGTTTATTAATGTCATTTTTCTATTTGGGAGGCACTAAAATGGTTGCAGTATCTAGATGTGGTCGAATGAGTGCTGAATAGAGGGTATTAATGACTTCCCTTTATCCCATTTCTACCCCTGTTCATAGAGCCCAGACTGCTGTGAACCATTGTTGTTGCTGGGACTTGCTGCTGACCCATGTCCTGCTTGCTGCTCACCAAGACCTCCATGGCTTTTGCCACAGAGCTGCTCCTTGGGCAATCTCAAACCTGTGTAGTTGCAATAGGTCCTTCCCTCCAGGCGAAGGACTTTGCACTTACCATTGCTGAACTTCATGTCAGCCCGTTCCTCCAGATTCCTTGGGATGGCAGCCCTGCCCTTAAATATACCAAGTGGTGATTCAATTTGATGTCATTGTAAACCCAGTGACCAAGCACTCTGTTGCGTCCTCCCACTCACTGATAAAGATTTTAAACTGGTCCCTGGGACAGGTCCCAGAATAGACCACTGTGGTGTTCCCTTTGTTACCGATCTTCAGGTAAAAATGAATTATTACCTGTTACCTAATAAACCAAACCAGTTATCCATGTTTTTCCCATCCCTGCCATAACATCCCTTCTTGGATGCAAGAATATAATGGGAAATGTCTTTCTAAACTCAGTGAAAATGGCATCTACTCCTCTACCCTCTTCCTGAAATGCAGTCATTTTATCACAGGAAGCAACCAGATTAGCCAGGCATGACTGGCCCTTGGTAAATTCATGATGACTACTACCAGTCACTTTCTTCCCCTTCCTACAACCATGTATGTGCTCTGAGAGGACTCGCTCCATGATCAAAGAGAATTTGACAGGCTTGTAGTTCCCTGGGTTGTCCTCTGGCCTTTTATGAAGATGTTGTTTTGAAATTGTTTCAGAAGAAGGTAGTAAAGAAGGCCTTATTTAGGCCTCTAAAGCTAGATACAGGGATAAAAAATAATTTCTCGAATTATCATGAGCCATCATTACACCTAGGTATGTTTGATACACATTCAACAGTGCCTGAGAGTTTGCTCAGTTTTGACCGCAACATTATGATACAGAAATTAATTCCAGCTTATGTGAAAAAACATTTTCTCTTACATCTCTGTTGAGTGTTGTGAGAGAAGATGATGGTGCTTTGCATACCGCTGTGTGGACTTCCCGGTGTAAAATCTGATAATCTGGGAAATCACAGCAAAGAAATGCTCGTCTATTTGGTGCAGGCCTGTATTTTTAGACAGATGATTAGGCTGTTCTTAAGAAACTGTCACAGCTTCAGCTTTTTAATATCTTCTTTGTGGATAGATTTATTATATAGTCTTTTAATCACAGCCAGAGAATATCAAAAGATCTACAGGAGTTCATAAATATCCATGCTCAAACTGCAAGGCATCTGGAACTAATTTACAACTTCACCCTGAAAAAACAAAATGCAAATGTCAAATGCAGATCCTCGTACACTTCTAGGAATAATAATAGCAATAAAAAAAGTCAAATAAAATAATGCAATTTATCCTGGAACAAATTATGTTGGAATTTCTGGAGAACATACTGAAATGTATATGGCTTCATGCACAAACTCTCACAAACTCAAATGACAAAGTTGATTGACATACAGGACTGGTCAAGGTGATATAAGCACTGCAAGTGAAATATCAACCCTTTTACAGATCAGTCAGCCATATAGTGGAATATCTATACATCCTGAGGAAGCCAAAGAGAGATGAAGGCCTTCACCATACCTCAGGGTGCAGACTTTGAGCAACAGCTGGCAGCTGCATGCTAATGAATGCTTTATTAAATAGCTGTTGTTAGATGCAAAATTCGTGTTGCTCAATTGAGACCCGCTGGTGGGCGTGGATAAAAGATTGAAATGAAGATGATTAAACAGAGAAAAGGTGATATATTTGTGTCACTGTGAAAATTACAATAGCAGTTAACTTATCTGAAGCTACTAATAACTTATTAGCCTCCTGAACAAATCTAAGCTAGAGGTTAATACTACAGTGTATTTCTTGTAATAATTTTTGTATTAATTAGTTCCAGCCTGCAAATTGCTTGGAAAAAATGACTATCAATTTCATCTGTTTGCTCCCATCTAAATTAACACGAGTTCAGATAGTTGATTTTATAGTCTATTTGAATTACTTTAGGTATTATATGAGTAATAAAAAAAGGCTATACCTACATCTTTGCCAAGTAGCAACTAGATTTTATACCTAAAATGTCTGTGTGATTAATTTAAGAAATAGCTTTTCAGAAATGATAAAATAGTGCTTCTCATCACACTATAAGTTATTCTATGGCTCAGCTATGCTGCTACTTATTCATATTTATCTCCATTCTATCCCATATTTTTATATGTATTACTTTTCAGTGAAATGTATAAAAATTAGTTTGAGATTTATTTTTTTTTTAGGTGAATAAGTAATTCTGGGTTAAAACTGAAAAAGCATTATGTCCCTATCCACATTCAGTCAGATTTCCTCAGTGCTGAGGGAACCGAAAATAGGCTCATGTAAAATGAAAAAACAATTCTACTGAAGAGTTAGTTTATCCTATAAAAAAGAAACAAGGCCTCTACAGTGTTATTATTTTGTCTTGTGTAATAGGCTGTTATTTTCTGAAATAATATGCATCTGTGAGACAGAAGGGAATTCCTTCCACTTGCTTTCATCCTCAAAATGCTAGCTGCCTAGACTAGAGTCATATAACATTTCCAGGAGCTTTTGTCCCAAGCCCCAGAATGGTTTGCCATTTAGACAGGCTTCTCTCTCTTCTCTGCTGAAAACCCACTTGAACTTGATGTTTTACTTTTAGACAGTTTGAATTTCTTTGATGAGAATGTAAGAAATTCTACTTATACACAGAAAGCTTAGTTCATAAGAAGAGTAAAACGTCATTAATAAATATGGGAAAATGACACAGTAGAGAGTATCAGGTACAGCTGATAAGTGTAAGTGTATGCAGGATCATATCACATATACATAGTAAACAGCACGAAATTTTCTTTGCACTTGCCTCTTCTGTTAGAAGAGACCTTGGTATAAGGAAATAATTTAAAATTCTAAAACTTAATTGTAGTGTATCAAGACCAGGCTATTCAAGCTGGAAAAGAAAACATGCATGGAAGGTTGAGCTTTATACACAAGGTGCTCTCTTCTGGTTAACCAAATGAAAAACAGTATGTCACCACATGATTAAGAGCTAAACATAATATGATGTTGCATAAATAACCATTGTAAATACAGCTATCTTCACAGCAGGGGAAGCCTTAGCACAAATAACAGCAGGAGAGCTGACAGCCAGAGAGATTACAGTATTTCATTTTCAGACACAAGTCTCGGTCAGAGCGACTGTGGTCAGCACGAAACTGTTCCTGCTTTGTTTGGCTGGACCTTGAATTTAATCTGTTGACTGCCTCCAGATTTAGTGTGCAGGCTTTAATGGTGCTTCGATTTTAATGAGCTCTTAATGTATACAGCAGACTATAATTGGGAAGGCCCTAAGAACAGGGAAACAGGAGAGTATAGGTAGCAAGGGTTTGATGTAACCAGTGATGAAGTGAAAGGGGTTCTTCCATCACATGCAACATATTGCTACTCTCTTTCCATATCATCTGAGCATACAACAAGCATAAACTCAAAATATCTTTCTATAGCTGCCTGCAGTGGCAATATATAGCCCCCCTGCCTATATCAGAAATAAAACTTCCTCCATGGTTTTAAGTTGGTCAGGAAAATACATACTGAAAAAGTGAGTTACATACCACCATCTTAAAAATATAAAAGTAGACCACAAAAGAGAGCAAATTCAAACCTGTCTGCTCAGACTGCTCTGTTTCCAGTCTCCACAGGTGAAATACATCTGGCTAGCTCCTCTGAAATTAAGCACATTATTTACACCAGTCTCCAGGCTTTGTTCTGAGCCAATTCCTTTCTCAAAAGAAATCCTACTGCCTATTTTCAACAGTCCTTCTGCTGTTAATTGTACTTTTGCCCGAAGACGCAGTAGGTAAGACCCCCAGATTCTTGAACCCCTTTGGCTTTTGAGTAGAATCATAGAATAATTTAGGTTGGAAAAGACTTTTAAGATCATTGAGTCCAACTGTAAACCTAACTACAACCACTAAACAATATCCCTACGCATCAGCACCGCATCTATATGTCTATTAAATAACTCCAAAGAGAATTTAGAAAACCTGGACACATGCATCAGGTGCACAGTCTCTCTGTAGTAGACTCTGACAGTAAAGAAATAAAGATAAAACCAGGCATGCGGCAGTTTTAGAATCCTCACCATGTACACAACTGTGTTGATGTATCAGATGCTATTCCTGTATAAGAAAATTGCCTTTGTAGTGCTAAAACACTGTCTAGAGGGGCAATATTGTACAATTACAAATGAGAAATAGTTACAGCATTGTAAAAGCCATATGCACTTTGTTTCCTATGTGCATATCGGTTTTCACGTTCAAGAAAGATAAATTCTGCTTGGCCCAAGCCCAAGTTATATACCTAGGAGAAGTGGGGAATGCAGAGATGATCATACAAGAGATGATTGGAAGAATTTGGCTTGTTTAACCCAGGAAAGTAAATACTGAGAAGAGAAACTGTTTTAATTTATACATAACATTAGGGGGTAGACATCTACCAAGAGAAAAACTGCAGGACAGTGCTAGCAGAAGAACAAATGAGTATAGCCATGAATAGATTTCAGCAGAAAATGAAACCATTTCCACCCATAACAACGATGTTCTGGCAACAGCTTTTCAACAGAATTGAAGTTACTCTTAAGATGCAATTCAGTATTTTTAAGAAGAGGGTTATGTAATGTAGTGGTATGTGATATCAAAGGATGGATCCTGATGCATTCTGTCCCACATTTCCCATAGCCAGCATGTTGCGATGCTGGCTTGACCATGCAGAAAGGTTACAGGCACTGCTTTTCATGCATATCTAATCTTTCTTAGACAGAGCTTGATTACGTGATGCAGACAACAGGGACACTAAGTCCTCCAGAAGTAAGATGTTCTTGGGAATGCTGGAGAAAGTGCTAAGTTATTTTTTAAATTAAAACCATGTTTCCCAAGTGTCCCTGGTTTTGAAAGCCGATACATGTTGAGATTAAATTCAGCAGTTCTGCGTTCACATGAATAGTGTTCAGCTGGAGATGGAAACAAAGACAGTCATTCTGGGGAGCTGATGAATCAAACACAGCATAGACTTAGACCAAGCAGGTAATCTTTTAGGATGCCAATGGACAAAACTAAAAGGTTCAACACATGGTCTCGTAAAACTCCTCAATATCCTCAAGTGCAGTTTGCAAAACCCTGGGCTTCACAATTTCAGAAAGCTTGTGGGAACAAGCTCTCCCTGGATCCTACCTCCCTAGACAAAAATGGTATTCTTACTGGGTTCTAGCATTTCATTTTCTAATGCTGACCAGAACTCAAAAGCCTGGATAAAGCTAGGAAAGATTTTGAAAACCTCAAACAGCCAGGAGGTTTACTCGAATCAGTGTTTCCCACGGGGTGTGTGTGGCAGGTTCCAGTGTCGCCTGGTGTGACCCTGGGAGCAGGGTTTGACAGAACACCTCTGAGAGTAGCTCTGATAAACATCCAGCCCTTGGGGTTACTCTCACATCTGAATCAAACCCTAACACTTTTGAAGCTCTCAGTTTATAAAACAAATTTATGTAAACGTTTTATTCCTCCAAAAACACAGAGGGCTATGGCAGCTGCTTAACAAACCTGAGAGACACTGGAGAAGCACTTTCTGCAGCTCTGCAGTTCAACACTCTCTAGCCAGCAGCCCTTTCCCCATAGCATGTAAATAGAAATGACAGTCTGTCATGACCCAGAGGATAGCCATCTGTTCCTCCCAGTTGCAGATGAGATGAAGAGAATTCTTCTTGAGTACAACAGCTTCAGAAATGCAAAGGCCCCTGAGAGTCAAGGTGTTGCTTATAAGACACCAATGAATTCTAGGCCCAGAGGGTTCAGGTGGAGCTGGGAACTGGGGGTGAGATGGGAATGCTACTCCTCTCCAAATGGCTGCTGCTAGCCTGAGAGTGGCCCAAGGGCTGGACTTAACTGCTGTTTCAGACTGGGGTTAGGGTGACCAGCTGGTACAGCCATAGGAAATCTTTAAGCTCTCTGTAAGGCAGATGTAGTTCTGTTTGGTTTGATCCTGCACTCTGCACTTTGCCTAACTCCTTCCAGGTGTCTCAGTCCCTTTGTAGCTGCACTGTGGGGCCAGTTTGGGCTGATGAGGCAGCCTGGGATCTTTCCAAGAAAGTGTCAGTGCTATGAAGCTCAGCGACAAAGAGCGTTTTCACAGGCTTTGCACATACTGAAGTTCAGAACACTGCTGTTCAGAAGGAAAAGTATAAATATGGTGTGTTTGCACAGATATAACCTCTGCTTACTTTTTGTCTCTTACATGTACACTCTCATTTAAACTGTACCAGATTTCTTCCATATCTGATCTCAGAGATGTGTCTCTAGCACATCTCTGTGATCCCTGGGCTCGGTAGATCTTCATCATTAGTGAAGGAAGTGTCTTTTAATAATATAAATATGTATATTTACTATCTCTGGTGCTTTACAGATTGCATATATAATGTACTCTACTGCCTCCATGGTTTGCAGGACCTATTTGTCCTGCAATGCTCACAGACACCTTGCCGTAATCCCAAGAGCAGCACCTATCCAATCACTTGAAATGCAAACTGCAGCTGTGGGAGAAGCCATAAAATCTTCAGGACATTTGACCTTCTACGTTTCCAGGAAGAAAGACCAGAATGCTTCCCAGGGGTACTGTGAAGTGTTCTTTGTGCATCTGAACAGAGACATTGTTTCTTCTGTTAGTGCATTACATTCACATTTAGATTAGTTCATGCCTGACCTTGTCTGGTGGTGGACTGAACCAGCAGGTTGCTTCTGAACCCTTCAATGCCTTTTGCATTGCCTCAAAACCAGCCCAGGACAGAGCAGCTGGTGAGAGCACAGCTCTGGTCTGACACATAGCCTAGCTCTAGGGCAGGTCTTCATGCAGGTCTACAGGTTGAGTGAAGAAACAGAAGACACATAAGTGCTTTGGGACATCTATTTGCGCTCATTAGAGTTTTCTTTTCCTGCAGGCTGAACTCAGAGCTGTTACAGGTCTGTAGAAGTCAGTAGAGATGAGCCCAGACTGAGGGAGACTTACCATTGTCTCCTGTCATATCCCACTCACACCTCCTCTCCAGGGAACAAGCTCAGGCATGCAAGTACAGGTTGCAAAGTTTGGCTCAGAACACATCTGTTCAGGAGGCTGGATGCGAGCCGCCAATGTCTGGGAAGTAAGTCAGTTTATCACCAAGAGAAAGCTTGGTCATGGAGAGGTGTCGGAGAAGTTCTTGAAAGGAGGAAGTTCTGCTCATGGCTAACCCTTCACATGTATATCGTTATGGTGCCCCTGGCCTTTTTACTGTTAGAATATGAGTGGTTTCTGTCTTCTCACTCACCCCAACACCCGCAGTGTGACGTAGAAGGCTATGTTGTCCTGCTGCCCCTGGCAGACATTGGCCATGTTAAGTGTGGCACCTCTGATGAAAGGCCTGCACTGCCCCTGAGGGTCCCTGGGCCATATTCTGCAGGCCTATGTGCTTGCCATATGGCCCAGGCAAGCAAAGGGGAGGTGGCCTAGAATGGAGCAACTCAGCCACTCCAGCCAGTATTTTTCAGCTCCAGTTTTGGATGTGAGACTGATGATGCCCTCCCAAAGACTTCCAGCATGTTCACCTGCTGTCCCATCTTTGAAACCATCCTGCAGAGATATTTTTTGTTTCTTGTCTTTCCTGTTATGCCTTTCTTGTTTCTACCTCATGTACTCCATGCATCTCATGCCACAACATCACCTCTCTGTGATAACTGTCATGGGAGCGGTAAATCCAGATAGAAGGGGACTGTGTGGACCCATTAATACTACACAAAACCCCCCTTTTAAACCTTTTATTATGAAGAGCATAATATGCAACGCCAAGATTACCCAGGTAAATGAGTCAAAAATACCAAGTTTATCTATAGATGTGTGCAGAACTGTTACCAAGGGGGGAGAGGGCTTCAGAAGCAAGTTGACTAACTGGGAGGAGGCTGTGATCTAGGAAAGGAGGTATAAACATCAAAAAGGAGGGTCAAGGACTAGGAAAGGAATGACAAGATGTGAAAATCCCATGAGGGATGCCGTGCTGGGCAGCCTTGTACTTGCTAGTGGTGGCTGGAGCAGGACAGCCACCCAAACTTGCTGTCCTGACCGTGCAATGAGGATCAGGTGGCATCTGCAGCCAGGGGTCTGGGATGGGAGAAGTTAGGTGATTTCCCTGACCAGCAAGGAGGCAGACAGACATGGACAGATGGATTGAGCGTCGTGGTTATCACCATGCTCATTTCAGGCTTGATGGCACTGGCAGCTACACAATACAAGCTACTATGTATGTTAATTAAATATATTTTATTAGACCAGTATAATTTTTCCAGGCATAGTAGTTCTTTTAATAAAAGGATACAACCTCTAGCCTCAAGTCTCGTAAAACTTTCTATGGCATTTATAAATATTTAATGCAGTATACAGGTTGAATTGGTTTATTGTCTTTTTTAACCTTGAACAACTTGGAGTGTGGACTTGCCCAGAACTATTCCTATACTGCAGAATGGTCTTAGAAAATTGAACAAAGCTTTAAAAATTTTATTTTGTCTCCACAAGGTAATAAAGTACGTACATAAAAAGGACATCCTAACAATATAAATAATGAAAACTGTGACCAGGTGTAAAGGATGACGAACACAAATAAGAGACTGCATATCGTGGAGCATCAGTTAAATTACATATGGCTTGTACTTAATGGGCCCATCTCTAGAATGAGGAAGAATAATGCTTCCAGTATCACTAGTGACATCATTCTCTAGAATCGTAACATAATCTGAAGGAAGGTTCAGCTTTCACTTGAAATTCCACACAAGGTATGTGCTACAGCAATCCCTGCATTTATCTAGGGTCTATTCCCTACTGATAAGAAACTCAGATAATTTTCCTGTAAAGCGCAGCTCTCTTAAGAAACATGAGAGAGACACAGGTAAAGCTTTGATTCTTGTCTGTAACTCTGCATGAAATTTATCTGAAAGAACAGCTCTGATCAGGTACTGTATTCATTTGAGCTCTCTAGATTTTGAATCCTGGAAGAGATCAGAAAGAAGTAGGTTTTCCAGTTTGCTTATTTTGAATCATTGGTGACATATTTTTTAATGACCGTCACTGTTCCACAGTGGTTTCTTTTCCTTTTGCAGCTTTTGTACGTGAGGAAGAAAAAAAAAATTAAAATAGCAGTACATAAATGCAAAGTCATAATTGGCAGAAGGGGAAGAGCAGGCACTTTCAATTTATTCTCTTAAAAAGCTTGGATTTCAAGTTGACAGTGTCTCTTTAAACTAATGAGACTAAAGAAGAGGCGGAAAACATGCAAATGCACTAGGAGAAAGATAGGATGACACTGTTGACAATTAACTAACAATTATTAATTCCCCTGATACACATTGTAATAATGATAATTATGATAAACTCATTTTGTTTCATTGTGGAGGCTGTTAACATTTGATTTCCTGGGCTTTTCCTTAAATTTACATTAATTACTGTCCACCTCCTGTCTAGTTTTCCTATGGAAACTTTGTAAAATTAACAGTCTTTAATATGCTCAACAAGTCTTTTCCAATTGACTTTCAACCTAATTGGCATTGAGATTTTTTCACTGCTTGTCTGCCCCATAATCACACCTCTCAGAATAAGAGTGTTGTTGAAAGAAGGTTATT
Source organism: Baryphthengus martii (assembly GCA_013396935.1). Classification (NCBI taxonomy): domain Eukaryota; kingdom Metazoa; phylum Chordata; class Aves; order Coraciiformes; family Momotidae; genus Baryphthengus; species Baryphthengus martii. The sequence continues at coordinate 20,767 of VWZK01013781.1, forward strand.
CTTCCCTTTTCTTCCCTTGACTTACAGACTTTTCATGTGATAACTCCAGTAACTGCCTGATTTTCCAGCCCAGATGCTTGCAATTGCACATAGCTCCCCACACTTTCATATTCCATGGACTCCAACACATATGATGCTGATTCCTCTTTGTTTCCCAGTCCTTTCTGCTGGGAGTCATTTTCTGCCACCCCATCCATCCTTATCTAGTAGATCCCCAAGCCCCTTGCACAAGTAACCTTTCACATCAAATCATCTTAATCAAGTCAATGAAGATTGCTTAGCTGGAGACTTAGATCATTGCTGCAAATTATGAATAGTATGTGTAATCAAGATACAGGAAGAATAGGTCTAATTTTGATGTTATTAATTTCATACAGTAGGTAAAACAATTTTCTTTCTAAAGTCTAGCAATGGCTATCCCTTACGAAGCTCATATGCATCCTAACCTACAGTTGTTCTGGACAAGTAATACCATTTGGGGATTTTCAGTTTTATCTAGAAAAGTTACAGCAGGAATCCCCTTGGAGTCTTCATATTGCTAAAACTGACAGAGCCTGGGAAAGCTTTGGTGATCCCTGTTACAGTGACTCGAGACTTTTCAAGTGTGTTGAGTCCATTTCAGGAAAGTTTTAAACTGTAGTTTATAAACAAAAAAAATAAAAATTCATGTCTTCCAGAAGCTGAAAGAAACCCACAATTCGTACTGATGTCCCACTGGATCCATTATTTTTGCCAGAGTCTAGCTCATATTTTGAAAGAATATCAACAGCTTTCATTCTCAGTGAATGCTGTACTCAACCCAGCTATTCTACACATTGAGAAGTGTGTTCATACCCATGACTAATATAACTACATCTTCTGTATGCTGTATTCCTGCACAGTTGAATGCTCCTGGGAAATTCTGTTCCTAATTCGCATCTCACTGTAGTGTCCCTAACATGGCAGGCTGTGTGCATGCACTGCTGGGGGCACAGGAGCAGCTGTTGTTAAAGCTGTCAGACACTTTTCATTATAAGAATTGTTTTTTGGTTGCTTATACAATTTACAGTTTGCTATACATTTGTATAGAGCTATGAGGAGGCTTCCATCTCCCAGGAGAACACACGGCATTGTTAGCAAAAGCTGCTTGTGTAGGGAGCCCAAATGCTTCTGAAGAAACCTTTCTCCTCCTCCTCCTCCTCCAGCAAGTGCTGGATTAAACTGTCTCAGCCTTAGGGCTGTCACTTGGCTGATGCAAGGGCTCCACTGCAGCTCAGCTCTGCATGAACCTTAGTGACTGAAATGTTGCACACAATGTTGCCCTGATCCCTGGAAGACAAAGCCAAACTGCATTGGGTCTGCTGATTTTGGGAGCCACAGGATCTCAGATTTGCAGAGCAGAAGAGACTAGAGCTGTGGGCCAAGTACCATGAACCCATTTGGCCCCACTGCTGAACAGTCAAACCAAGTCAGCTTGGGAGATGCCATAGGATTCTGCAGAACCACTGTGCCAGCAGAGTTGCTTTACAGAAACAATGCATTTATTTCACTTGCCCAATCAGATTTTCCTTGTTCTTTGGCAGATCAACTGCCCGTATCTTCAGTATCCTACAAACAGGCCCATCAGTCACTCTAGGACTAAACCTAGTAAGTCTGTGCTAATACAAACACAGCACATACTTTTGCATACCACATGGTGATTTTAGCAGAAAACATGGGGATTTTTTTCAGATCTCGAGTAGATGAAAAGGGCAATTATTGGTGCAGTAATACTGTGGCAGCATTTGCAGAAGCTTTAGCATCCCACTGCTACTTCTACGTTCGACACAGATCCACAAACGTATGTGATTACCTATTTGCAATCACAGAGTCCCTTTCATTTGTTTGTACTAAAAGAAAAAAAAAATGTATATGTATACTCTGTATTGTATCTCTGAGGCTTCAAGTTTCCTCCCTCACAGTACTCCTGAACTGCTTTGGGATGCTCTAGTGTTCCCAAACTTTCAAAAGGGAAGCAAAGGTCCAAGCAAGCCATTTCCAGGTGTTGATTCTTTTAGTTGATCCTCTTTGGCATGCCATCAGCTTGTGCTTGTATTTAGGGATCTTCTCATTCAGGGTTCACAAAACATCCTGCAAATATTAGGAAGATCTCAGGGGGCACTGCCTTCCCCTGCCTAACCACAGATAGAGATGGAGAGGAGGCAACAGAGCAGAGAGAGGCATATTCCTGGACATCCATTTGGCTACTTTAACCATTCAAACCACACTCCCAAAATGTCACTGTAGAGCTGTGCTGCTGAGGAGGGACTCAGGAGCTATAGTAGCTGAGAACAAAGTGGAGCCCAACAAAACTGTACATCATTGTTCTGGTACAGGATAGGACATCATGGGAATGCAGGTCTGATAAATGCAAGGACATTTCTTCAGTGCCTTCTTATAGATTTTTGCTGACATAGTTCCATTCAGGGTGCACAATTTGTAGAGGAAACTCATCAGGACTGAGGGTAAATCCTCATTCTAAAAAGGGTGGTGTCATCAGAACAAATGTTCCCTTTTTTGAAGACTTTCAGCATGGTGAGACCCTCAGCTGGGTTATCAAAACCAAACATAAGTGCTGACTTTACCTTCAATGCTCAAGAAAGCAATAAACAGGTTGGATGGACGCTTTTCCAGAGCTGTTGGACCCCTGGTTTGCTATGGAGAGAAGTGAGAGAAGCACTGGGATATGATATGCTGCTGAAGGAGTTGGTGCTGGGATGCAGCCTGACCTTTCTCAAAATAAAGAAATAAGACTGTGAGAAACATTCCTTTTAGATATAGGGCTGATAATTGCCCTATGGGATGTCAAGAAGGTACTGAAAATGTAGGTCAGGTGGGGCATTGTTGAAGAGGACTCATAGCAAGGAGGGTGATTCTCAGGTTGGTTTGAAGGAGAGAAGTGGAGATTATTCTTCAAACTTCAAGAACTTTGGAGAATAGGAAAGGAGATAAGTAAGTTGTGTTATCTGGAGACATTCAGAAAAGAAGGGGAAAAGGCGAGGCGAAATATAAATATAAGATGGATGTGCAAAAAGGGCTTTCTTCTCAGGGGAATAGGAGTGAAGAAATTTGCTAATACCTTCCTGTGCAGTTCATCTGTTCTTCCTGATACTCTCACTGATAATAAAAATGTTCCAAGTGGGTGTGGTTAACTAAATTTCTTGAGGAGAAAGGTTTTAATTTCCTTCCTTTGCTTCTCTTCACCTTTATCAACACAGAGGAAGGGAAAGGATCAAACCAAATTCACAGAGCCATTCATCATCAGCCCAGGGGAACTCAAATACCTGTGCTTGGGATTTTCACTGGCAGAAGGAAAAATATGTGCTGTATGTCAATAGGAGTCTATTGCCTGGACCTCCTGTATATTGATTCCCTTGCCTGCTATTTTGTGTTGCAAATGTGGTAATAGACAGGGTGGCATCCCCCTGGTGCAATATAATATCAACGTGCCATAAATATCAGTGAGGAGATGCCTGAAGGTAGTAAGAGACTATTGGATATCATTGAGTCACTGCATATAAGAAGGTCTAAAACAGGCTAGTTCTGCTCCCACAGATATGAATAGGGGTTCACCTATTTAAATTCCCAGGAAAGTTCATCTGAATTTACTTCTGAATGGAGCAGCATAAACCCCTGCATGCAGAATTGTATCTGCCTTTGATGGTACAATTTAGTTCACTCCCAAAGGAGAAGTGGATCAAAAGCTCTCATTGAAGACAGGTTGTCAATGCCATTTAAGATTAACATGGATCTTCATTTCCTGCTTCTGGAGCAGTGGCACCCAGGGGTGCCTGTGCAGAAGGTGGTCTGGCCCATCCTGGGCTTGTTGTTTCCCCTGGTCGTTGGGTGAAAGGACAGATCTTGGGTTTGGATGATTTTGCCAACGTGCTGTGCTTCTTGTAGGGCAGCTTGAGATTGCACAAACCACAGGTTTTGGGGAGACTCAAATGTGTTCTCTGACAGTCACATGTCGAGAGCTTGCTGTGATGTGGGCAAGGAGATACTCCTCCAACTTGGGCATCTGGAGAAAAAGACAGATCCCCTGATTCAGATATTTAGCACTGAATAGCTGCTGTGAGGCTGGAAAGAGGGAGATCAGTGTGAAATGTGACGATTTCTCAGATTTTTTAGTCATTTTTATAAGCATAAAGAGGCTTAGCTGCCTAGACAACTGAGGCATTGATATTTGTTGGAGTATTCATTCATGCTGCATTAAATTTAGCACTTGTTTGTTTATTTTTCGCAAGCAGGTGCTTTATTTGCAGGAAATTATGACAGCCACTGAATCAATCTGACCTTTACCAGTGGGAGTGAGTTCCTGCAGCTTTTTGTACTGGGAGAAGCTCCAACAATGCCATTGATTTTACTCTGAAACAACTCTCCACTTGCTCTCTTAGACCAAACACCTGTCCCACTAATGTGGGATCACTTGTGTCTCAACTGCTTCATTAATCACATAGATGTTCTGATATTTTGAATTTGAGTCAAACCACTACCTGCCATATCAACTAATTGATTATGTTTACAATCCCAGTGAACACTTGCTAGAATACTGATAAACTTTACACTTAAAAAGTAAAATTACCTCTTTTATATCTAACAAAATGATAAAATCCAGAGCCTTAGCTCTAGAAATAGCCAGAACACTGATCACTTCACTTTCACCCAGTCACCTCTGTGAGGAGTCTGATCATTTGTGTGCAAAGCAAATATTGCAGGCTATGCACAGACACACATGCCACACGTGCCACCTGCACACTTCATGTATTGGAATTCTTCCAGGTAAACATAACTTTAGGCATGTTAGTCCACAGTTGGCATAGGAAGTGTGAGCAATGCAATGACTGTCCATATGGAGATAACAGGTCTGCTTGGTTTCAAAAAAGCCTAAGGAACCTCTATGGACTTCACCATTTGGGAACCTGAGTCCCCTGCAAGTTTTGCTGTATTTATGCAGAAAACACATCTGGATGCATTCAGGTTTTCACACAGGTGTCTGAGAAAAAAAAGAACAGTTACTGATGCAGAACAAAAAAGAGCTTATGTAGAATACTCTGCATCCTTGCCCATCTTTGGTGCCCAAGCTGGCTCGGTATAGGCTAGCCAGTGGGGAGGTGACCCTCCAGTCCTTCAGCTAAACTTATTCCGCCTTTGAGAGAGGAGCGAGGGATTTGCTAATCCAAAATCTAATATTTTAGACAGAGATATGGCACTTGCTTGTACAGAGAGAGACCTGAGGTCCAGTCCCTGCTCTGAGCACAATTCACATATTAGACTGGAAGAGATTCATTAAAATGCTGAACTGCTTGTTGGAGCAGGACCAGGAACCCTAACAAGAAGCAAAGAGCTTAACCCAAACTGATCCCTGGACTGTGCTTAGATAAATTTATGACAGTGAAGTTTCTTCTCTGTGCAGTAATCACTTCATTTCAAATGAATAACAATAAAAAAATAATGAAATGTAGCTTTATCTAGGGCGGAATTATTTACCATAAACTTTGATTAAATTTTCGTAAGGTCCTAATTGATTTTGGCACATACATTTCATCATCTGTCTATAGGACTTTGTCTAGTAAGCTATTATCTGAGCTTTATGACAATTTTTCTAGTAATATTTTGGTTACACACCATATAACTTTTTTTTCCCACCGTAGTCTTATTTCTCCCAAACAAATGATTTATCTCCAATCTAGCATCAGCCTCACAAACCTTTTTCTCTGTGTGCTGGGTGGTAGTTAATTACAACCTCTAACAAGAACGTGCTGAATACACCAATCAAGAAATACATTTGCTGGGGTTTTCCACTGATACAGCTATGTTGGTGTGCTGAATATACACACTCAAAAAACCCCACAGGCCTCCTAACTGCTCTGTGCTAGTGATTAGACAAGATTAACATTTCACTGGAGCTGTGTCAGCTTAAATGTGAACACGGAAAAATTGAGCACAGCGATGATACTTTGCGATGAACAAGTTTTCAATCAATGATTCAAAATTATAGCACGTTATCTTCCCTCAGATAAAATTGCAGCAGCCTGCGGATAAAACATTGACTTTATTTTCCATATTTGACTGAAGGTTATATATTTTTCTGTTCTGAAAGCTCAGAACTATCAGTAAAGAATAGCCTTACTCACATCATACATAGCAAAGTATAAAAAAAAAAGTAAATTCCAAGTCAATTTTATTTTTTTTTAATCTCCAGCAATGGGCAAGGGACACGACTTGCCCCTTTGCCCATTGCTGCTGTTTCTGAGTGAGGAGAGGGATGAGCAATGCAGAGGAGTGGTCATGGTTTTCTGCAGGCAACAATCCTGCCTGTACCTGGCTATGGAAGGGATAGGATCAAATCAGGTTCCCAACCTTTCCCCCATAAACCAATTATGTCCACACCTCTTCCCTCAAAGCTCAGTCTCAATACCATAATGTCCCTAAACTGTCCTGGCTTCTTGTGATCCTCTCTCCAAATAACGAATCCTCAGCTGCTGTGAGGCAGAGAACACCAGATGGAAGAGGCTGTCCCATTCACAGGGAAGATAAAATAGGGTAGAAATGAGAAGACCCCTGCAGCCCTGCCCCATGTCCAAGGGATCCCAGCTAGGCAGCAGAGTTAAGATGTGGGCCACAGAAAACAGGAATACACAGAATAATTATTTTCTAAGACAAAAGAACAAACTTTGCCAAAACCTCACAGATGTGTGACTGACCATTGTCTGATGATATTCTAGTACTGAATAGTGGCTTCTTGCAAACCTCTGGAGAGCAGTAGGGATGCCCTCAACCTTCACAACGACCTGTTAAGTCTTCTCCTACATCGTCTCTCCTGTATCACAGAAAAGGCTGCCATTTTGCTACAACTAGACACTCAAATAAGGTAATGAGTTGCTATTAATGACAGCTATATGCTCAAACACTGAGATCAGATGCAGCACTGACTCTGCACCCCCCAGAGCACAGCAGACAAGAGCAGCCAGCAGTGGCAAGAATTTGCATAGCTGCTTCTGGTCTTTGCCTCTAGATCCTCCAAGACTTATGGGCTCTTTGGAGACTCCTGGGAGCACTCTTGAGTGAGCGTGGAGTGTCCCAGCTGCTGCTCTTGGGTAAGGGTGGCCCGGCAGACTTTTGCATCTAGCAAACTGCAGCTATTCCTCAACTTCAGGTGCTCCTGTCTCCATCTGACTGCTAAAAAGGGAGTACCAACCACCTGTCCAACAAATGCTAGCTGGAGACCCAGTGCACACTGAGGTGAAGCAGCTCAAAGATTGTCAGTTTTTGTAGACAGGTACATGGGAAGAGACTGGAAACTTTGCTGAGGGCAGAGAACACCTGCTCAGCAGAGGTGGTGACACATCACAAGACATGGTCCCCCATACCAACCAAAACAGCACAACAGTACATTTGTCTCAGGCCAAGCTCAGAAGCACTACATAGATCTGTCTTGGAACTAGTCCTGCCTTTGCCAGTGCTCTGGAGGAGGTGACAGAAGGCTTGCTCATCAGTTTTCCAGATGACATCAAACTGGGGAGACTAGTTGTTATGCTCAAGGATAGGGCTACCATTCAGGTAGACCTAGACTAACTGGAAAATTGGGCCAACAGGGACCTCATAAAATTTGGCAAGGTCAAATGCAAACCCCTGCACCTGGGATGGAAGGACCCTTTGCATCATCATAGGTGGTCCTGGTGGGCAGCAGATGGGACATGGGCCAGCAGTGGGTGCTGACAGCAATGACAGCCAACAGCTGAATGAACCAGTACAGAGATAGAGGACAAGGGGAATTGTTAACTCCCCTACTTGGAACTCGTTAGACCAAAGCTAGACTTGTAAAAAGTTTTGTCCCCTCCCAACAGGAAAAGGACATTGATAAGCTGGAGTGAGTTCAGGGGAGGTGGTGGTGCAGGAGGACCTGCCCTGTGAGGAGAAGCTGGGGGATCTGGGCTTGTTCAGTCTTTTCAGATGGCCTCAGGGTGCCAAGTAGCAGCCCCCAGTGTCTGTTGGAAAGTCACTCAGGAGGCTGAGATGGGCTCTCCAAAGTGAGGCTGGGAAGGAAGAAAGAGACAAAGGACATGTTGAAACATAAGAGTTTCAGCCTGGATGTAAGGAGACACTTTTTCTGTATGAGGACAATCAGACAGGAGTGAAGGTGTCCCAGAAAGGCTGTGCAGTCCCTGACTGGAGGTTTTCAAAGACTGGTCTAGATGAAGCCTTGGGCAGCCTGATCTGATCTCAGAGCTGACCTGCTGTGAACAGGAGGTTGGAGCAGAGACCTGCTAAGGTCCTTCCCAATCTGAGTTATTCTGTGATTCTATTAGCAGCCTGTCCCATCCACATCTTTAGTTAAAACTGGCCTACTCTTATTAGCTATGGCCAGAAGTCATGACAATTTAATTAATTCAGTTTTCAAGTAGTCCCACATAGATACAAGAAAAGAAGAGAGGTGAAGCGAATGAGACTCCCAGGTAAAGACTATTATTCTTCACTACCTTGAACCTGCAGGTGTGAGAAGAGAGGATCCACAAAAAGCCCAATGTATATATTGAGCTGTGGTAGTGTAACTCCAGTAACATTGGATATTAGGGGGAAAAAATCCCAGGCAGGCTGGTCAAACACTGTATTAGTGCCCAGAGAAGTTGTAGAGTCTCCAGCATTGAAGATACTCACAACTTGGCTGTGTATGTGAGGATCTAAATTTCAAAGCCGGACTTGCTCTGATGGGGTATTAGACCAGATGGCCTCTTGAAACCCTGGAGAACCAATAAAACAAAAGAATAGAAACCTCACAAGAGAGCTGAGATCCAGGAAGGAGAGGTGGTGCCAGGAGAGCACTGAGAAGATCCAGCTGCAGGCTGATAAATGTGGAAAATTTTTACAAGATCCCTAGCAGTCTCTTGCCCCTCTTCTATTGGTTCTTCTCTCCTAGAAATAGCACTGCTTCACCTCACCAAGAGAAGAGATAGAGTCCAGGGCTGAGCACATTAACAACCACTTCACCCACAAGTCTGGCATGTGAAAATGAGATCTTAGTATGAGAAAAAGAAGTATTTGAATATATCACACAGAGTGAAAACATGGAGTTTTTTACTGAAGAACTGTCCTTTGTGGAGATGTTTGATACTGTTCATTTTGTCTCCAGTGGTAAGGCATCAGCTGAAGACATGATTTCTATGACAGATATCAAGCAGGAAAGCCTTGTCTAGCTCAGATGTAGTTCAGCTTTTCCAGTTGATGTGGCTGAATGCAACCCACAGGAGTTAATACATCCATCTTCCATCTGCCTGCAAAAAGGCCAAATAACCATGGGATTTCTCTGCTTGTTGTTGCTGGAAACACCTTGCTTGAATTATTTTATAGCACTGCAAGAGAGTGCAGCTGAAAAAAGCCTGCTGCATTTTTTTGTGTGAATAGAGATAACTGAAACATCGTGAAGAGTAGCAGAGGCTGCTGTTTCTGAAAGGAAAACTGAAGATAGTCCAGGTAATCTAAGGTGCTGGAGGACATGAAGATGGAGACATCACAGGACCCCAGTTCCCACTTTGGAAGCAGCGATTGCTGCAATTCGCAGCTGCAGCTGCTTTACCTGCATCAGCTGCTGGAGAGGCTAGAACAGCTACAAAATTTTAAGGCCCTTTCATGATAGGACTTTACGGAAAACATTCCCTGCACTGGTGTCAGCTGGATCCATCCAACACCAAGCAAAGGGAGGCATCACTCTCCAGGTCTGTGTGCAGGGAAGGGAAACTGCCATCCTCAGCCTCTCTCCAGAGCTGTCAGGTACATTTTTAACGAGGCAACTTTAGGAAGCAGGTCATGACCGTAATCTGGAGCCTTGCTGTGCCTTCACTAATGTCACAAAGGCTTTTGATACAGTCATAAATTATAAATAAAACCCATAAATAAAGAATCTGAGACAGAAATGAAGCATTTTTACTGATGTGTGTGGGATCTAATATTTGTTTCTCAAGATTATCAGCATTCGAACACTTGCTGTGGTTCCACTTTTCATTCCACTTGGGCAGAAATATTTACAAATACTGAAAAATACCTCACTTTCATTTTTGAACTCTATCCATCACAAGTTTGGTCAAACATCCCTGCTACAGGACACAGCATTTTCTGTCCTTGTAGAGGATTGCTACTGAACAGCAAAGTAAAGCATAACCTGTGACAATACAATGTTGTGGACCTCAGAGTTTGCAGGGTTGACATCAGAGCTAAATGAAGCTTTTACCACATGAGAAGGGCTGAATTCTTGTCTCTGAATGTTTCCTCCCTATATGGGCAGACCCCATTTCTCTGTGATGTTTGTACTGCAATATACTGATGACAGTGACATTCTTCAGGATTTATTACAGTTCTAAATAGCACAAGGGAAGCTAAATAATGACAGATCCGTGCCCCCAGGGAGCATCCAGAGTAAGAAAAGCACACTAAAAGAGATGGCAAGACACAAAAGGTGTTGGAAGAAGGACATATGCAAAGAAGAAGATGCTTCCGTACAGTTTTATACGTGCTGTCTCTGCCCCTTGTCACTGTCACAACTGGAGACAGCATATATGATGATGAGCGGGTAGGAGCCAAAGTGACGTAGCCCTAAGCCAGAGGTCTGAGCTCCTACTACCAGGGCACACAGCTACATGCAGACGTGTCAGTATCCCTGATGGGGGAGCAGGCAGAGCAGTGTCACAGATGGCCGAGTGTCTGTTGCTACAGCACTTTGGTGTGACAGATGAGCAAAGGATCTAATTATATTGCTGGAGCAAGAGAGCCATCTTGCACTGTCCTGTGATCTACGCTACTCATTGCAGAGCTGCTGTGTAGTACAAGGTGCAGCAGAGCATTAGCTGCTCTACAGCACTGCAATACATCACACAGGTGCCTGTTCTGTGGCTACTCTAATATATGGCACCACCTTTGCTTGCCAGTCTATCACTTAAAAAGGGACAGGAGGTGTAAAAAGCCTCAGTCAGATAACTGCTTTGAGGGTATAAGTTTCACACAACTCACGCAGAAAGCAATGAACTGTATCAAGGGCTTATATTCACTTTCCCTTGACTGCTCAACAGTTATTCATAAAAGAGTATGAAAGAACAATTCCAGCTGACTGCATGTCCTAATGCATTTGTGTTCTTGTAATCATTCTGTTTCATCTCGATTACAACCAGAACACATGGTGCAACCAGAGAGGGAGAACAGCAGCAGGAAAAAAAGAGGTATAGCTCTACAATAGTTACCTACTGATGGAAGACTCCGATGTTATAACGGTTAAGTGCCTGAGTTGAAAGGGTTACTGCAGACAATTGCCCTGGCCCCCTGGACCTGAGTGAACAAGGTGGTGTGTCAGGGTCCACATGCTGTTGTGCATCTCTGAGAAGTACACGGCGCATTCCCTCTCTCCAGTACACCTGACCGCTTTCCGCCAGGTAGCAAAGCTGCTCTGCACAGTTTTACAAATTGTCCATTTGTAGGTTTTTTGATATAAAGAAGTGAGAAAAGTGAGAAAAGGGAGCCCTTCTGAAGTTTTAAGTGCTTTCAAAAAAGAAAAAGATAGCGACTAAGATAGTAAGTCGACAATACTTGACTCCTATACAAATCCTCTGCTGCCACTTTCACGTCATCCCTCAGAGCAATCCTCTTCCAAAGGCTGGAGTAATACCATGGTCTAGCATATTAACAGATAAGTGGCTGCAATAGAATCCAGCTCTTTAATTTTATTTGCATAAATCTGACACTGTTAATTAATAAAACATAATATACAGTGAAGTGATGGACGTGTAGAAGTATGTACAATTCTAGTTTTCACTGTTGATGAAAAATCTGCTAATGAAATTGCTTTATCCAATACCGTCTGCCTGCTATGCTACCCTTGGACTGCAGAGGCATTTGAGTTTTGCCAATCTACAATCTTTTCTTTTTAAAGAATGATTATATGGAATAGGCAGAAAACCAAATTATATTGATGATTCTCATTTTTTTTTAAAAAAAAGTGTTTTTAAGCAGTATGTCTTGGGGAAACTATCTAAAGAAATTAAACCAGAGATTTTTGCTGATGCCTTCTCTAGCTTAGCTGATAGACTTTCTACACCTTTGTCAAGGTTTAGGGTCAGGGTCATCCACTAGATCTATAGCAGACACTCTCTTTTAACCCCTCTCTATTCCCAAAGGGAAAGAGAAAGGGAATAAGGGAGAAAGACCTACCAATTAGAAAAGAATGCTTGAAGATCTTGAATAAAAATTAAAATTAAAATAATACTAATAAAATGGAATATATACAAATATATACAAACTCAGTATCGAACCCAACCCCCTCTAATGACAAGTACGTCACCGTCACCACTGGTGCTGTGGAGCAGGCACTGAGGAAGTCCAAGGCTGGACTCAGTAGCAAACAGGAAACAGTTTCAGGAGCTGGATTCTGGAACTGAATTCAGGAACACATGGATCAGGATTGAAGGCAGAATGGACAGAGTTCTTCCTCAGATGCTGACCATTGAAGAAGAAAGCCTGATTCTCATGATCCCTCAGCTTTGTACTGAATATGATGTATATGGGATGGAATATCTTTTTGGTCAGTTTAGGGTCACCTGTCCTGGCTGCTCCTTCTCACAGCTGCAGCCTTTTACTTTCTGCACCTCCAATGTGGTACATGAGATCTAGCAGTGGCCTCGGTTTGCACAACAATCCTTAGTAGTAACACTAAATATCAAGTGTTATTACTGCTAGAAGCAGACATTGCCTGTGAAAACAGGCTAACTTCAGAAAGTGCAGTTGCTTAGAAGAGCCTTAGATGAAATGTAAAACCACTGATCAAAATGAGTTCTGTTCTAACTCAAACCAGGACAAACTTCTCTAGTGGATCTATACATTCTAGGGCTTATGGCACTGCATTGTTGGTCAATCTATAATGACTTGACCTGACTTTTATTTTTGTATCTGAATTCCCCAAGAGTAACCTTGCCATTTGGTGCCAAGTGAAATCAGATCATACCAGAGGTGTATGAAGGAGCAAGTGTGTAAAGATGTGGATGTGATAGCAAAGATAAAAACCAACCTCCAGGATGGAGGGGTGCCTAGGGTGCTGGGAATGAGCCTAGCATCCCTAGCTGTGGTTGACATTGCAGGATTATACAGTGTTCAACGCTAATCAACATAGTCACCCGTTATCTTGTTGCTGGGTCCAATGAAGCAAACAACTCATCACTGCAGACATCTTGAGGCTACTTGCTGTTCTGTTGTTTGGGTTGTCTATATAGGTGTATTTTCATATGCCAGCTGTCTCACCAGGGCAGAACAGAGACATAAAGACACCCTACTTGTGGAGTGGATATCTGTCATGGGTCACATTTTCTTGTTTCCCTGATTTCACACTGCTGTTACTCTGTTCCTCTTCAACTGCTGATAACTGTTTTTGTAAGGCTGAAGCCCTCAGGCTATTGCTGTAACCAGGAAGGAATGATGTCTCACTAGTGGTTTTTATTGCCGTGGTAGATAATTACTTCCTGCAGCATCTCCCGAAGTCTGCTGGCATTTTGTGCTTTGCAGAATTTCTGAAGAAATTACTTAGGAAAAATTTTGGAGACAGGACTCTAGGCAAAGTTAAATGTACAAATAAGCTTCAGAAGTCTTCATCTATATTTTACGTATTGTGGTAATTCTCAAATTCTTAATATTATGCTAATACAGCTCTTTATGTTCTAGGTCCCTCACAAATGCAGAATAAGCTCAGATACCCTTCCTTCATACATTTACCACCCAGGCACTTAGAATTTTAAGGAATAAGTAAAGAATACACCTTTAAAATTGTTGCGCAGAACGAAATCATGTTTATGTAACCAGTGCACATGTGGTCGTACTTACATACCCCAGAGGACAGCTGCAGTACTCTAAAATTATTCATTTCTAACACACTCTCTCGGACTTATACCCGCTACAGATCTTGCCCTGTCTCTTGAAATGCATCTAGTTTTGTGCACAACGAAGACTATGCATATTAGTTTCCAAAATTCCATTATATTTTAATAAGATTCCTACTTTGAAAAGACTGAGGTCTCTCAAAAAACTCATCTTGAATTCTCAATTTTCACACTGCTACCACTAAACGAGCTCTGCGGCAATTCCTTACAGAAATCTTAGTGTTAATTTTTTAATTTATTTTTTTTTGACAGCTCCTGTCTTGCATTTCAGTGTTTTAGGACTTTCTCCTTGCTTGACTTGTTTTTTGTGCTTCATGCTTTTTTTTATCATACTTGCTAAGGATGTCTTCATATATAGACTGACACTCATACCTGACACCATGAACAGGAAAATTGATGAGTCACAGCAGCTATGATTTCCCACCTGCATCAGTTATGGAGAAATACCCTGCTAGGAATAACTGTGCACTTTATAGTCAGCTTCCTCCACTTCCATCATCATGAGTTACAGATTTTTTTGAAACTGCACATTTGTAAATGCACAAAAAATCTGCAAACCTTCAAGTTTTAAGAGACGATCAAAGCATGCTGTCCATCAGCCATTACCAGAGCTGTCCCTCTACCTGGCCTTTTCCAATTAACGTGAATCCTATTTCCCTTTTCACCTTTTCACCCTTTTCACTTTTTCACCAACATGTGCTTCCTAGGTGGGATGCACTCATGAGGTGGAGGAGGAGGAGGATGCAAAGTCCTGTAGGGCTATTGCATCTCATGAGCAATGCATGAAGGGGAGGAAATCCTATGCCTCCTTTACAGTTCCCTTATATCCCTGCCTATCTGGCAGGGAAGTTGTTTCAAATGCTTTGAGCCAACAGCCTGTGCTCAGCCTGTAATATATTTCTCACAGGCTCTCCAGCATGTCATGACCAGACATACAGTGAAAGCCCAGTGAAGATGAGGGGAGCTGGGGCAGCTGCTATACCTGAACAGCACTGGGGTTTCTGGTGGTCTCTCACTACTAGGTTCACTGGTAATTTTCAGACATTGGTGTCTGGGAGATAGAGAGGGAAATTTTCAATGGGAGTGGCTCCCATTGCAGGAGAGGAGTCAGGTTGGACTTCACAGCACATAGTATGGTAAATCTACTCATCTCTTCGGAACCAAATCATACATGGTGTATAAAACTTCCCTAAGTATATATTTAATATCAATCTCTTCCAGAAAATATCCTCCCCTCTCCTCTCCCTCTCCTCTCCCT
>VWZK01013784.1:16724-30316 GCA_013396935.1 Baryphthengus martii
ATCTCCGAGGTGGAGCTGCCCCCTCAGCTGCAGGCACCCTCACCATTTCCGCACCAAAAGCCTCCTCTGGTCCACTCCCAGACCGCTCCGTTTCCTAGAATGAAGTCAGCAAGGGTCTACAACCAGCATTCATCATTTGGGACTAGACCAGCACCACGGAACAACTTCTCTGGAAGTGGGGAGCCCAGCCCTGGTCCTGGCGCTCCCGAGGTGGCCTCCCTGGGGCCGAGCAGAGGGGCAGGAGAACCTCCCTGGCCCTGCTGCCCCCCCTCTGCCGAGTGCCCCCCAGGAGCCCGTTGGCCTCTGGGCCACCAGGGCCCGTTGGTGGCTCACGGACAACTTGGTATCCCCCAGCACTGCCAGGCCCTTCTCCACGGAGCTGCTTCCTCCTCAGCTGCAGGACCCTGTTGAACTTCATCGAGATCCTCGCCTCACATTCCCAATCCACGAACCAGAGAGGCGGGCGGCTGAGGATCCGTCCCCGGCTCGTCAGGCGGCCGAAATACAGTCGGACAGCTGGCGCTCAGCTGTTGCCGCTCACTCACCAGACGCACATTCTGGACACAGCCGCACAAATCCCGCCCTCCCCGCTCCCAAAAAAACAAATCCCGGCCAAGTCAGGCGCGCGGCGCCGTCTCCCGCACCCACGGCCATCGTTGGCCACCCGGACGGACCCACGGGGTGACTCCCACCAGCGAGGACTCCTCCGGATCCCAGCCCCGGAGGCATCCTCTAGGAACAGCACGGAAAATTATTCTGATTTAAAATGTTTAGGTTTTTAACCCACCCAAATCTTTTAGCCAGGGGGAGTCCCCCGACAGGGTCCGCGACCGGCCGAGTCCCTTGACAAACACCGGTCAGGATTTCATGTGGAAAAGGGGGAACATAGGGGAAAAATAACAAATACAGTGAGGGTTTTTTCCTGCAAACTTGCAAAGAGGGTGAGAGAGAAACGGGGTATTCAGAAGGCAGGAGTTCATGAGTCGGAATGAAAATATTTCCGTTAAGGTTTTTGTCTGACACGCGGGGGCATAAAAATAAACAAGCAGACGGAAATTATTTCTATTTTCTATATTTTTTAAATCACACATAATTTAGCCTATTTTTATATATTTTAAAAAGCAATTTAAATATATTTATCATGAAAATAAATCAATTGTCTGCCTGAAAAAGGTGGAGGAGGAGGAAAAAAATGTGCAGGTGCCATTGCCCAGGGCAGCGCCACCGGCAGCCTTTCGCTTTCGGAGGTAGAAACCCAGGACCCTGCAGTGGGGACCAGACCCGTGGCCCCAGACCTTGTCCCCGAGCAGGGACAACCCCACTGCACCAGGTCTCCTGAGCCAAGAACCCACCTCACCCACCCCTCACGGTGATGCTTCGAGGGTTGGGTTGAACCCAAGGAGCCAAGGTTCTCCTCCAGCGCCGGTTGGGTTCAAGGTGCCCACGAGAGCCTCTCGGGAGGGAACCACCAAAAGCCCTCCTGAAGGAGGTTCTGCTCCTTCCCGCGGCTCTTTCTCCCTCATTTTCCCACCGCTCGGTATGAAAATTCTCATCATCATCAACCCCAAGCAGGACCTGGGAAGTCCCAGCTCCAAAGAAGCAACGGCGTAAAAAAAAAAAATCCTAAAAAAGCATCAAGCTGGAAGAGGCTTTTTTTAGGATGAGCCAAGCCCAGCGCCGGGCCCAGCCCCACCGCNTCCAGAGGAGGAAAATCCCAGATCGCCCCCGTGGTCCGGGGGGAAAACGTACTCCCTCCGTGCCTCAGTTTCCCCCTCTCTCCACGCAGCCGATCCTCCTGCCACCGCCGCGTCCCCCTCCCTGCCCACAAGCCCTGGAGAAAAACCAACCAACGGGTCCTGATTTACGGGCACTTTTGTGCTTTACAACGAACACAAAGGAGAGAAGGGCGGGGGGGGGAAAAACCCAAACAACAAAACAACCAAAAATCAGAGGCACACTCACGGTGTCAGGAGGAACAAGGGGGTCTGGGGTAACCGACCCCCCCGCCCCGGCAGAGCAGCGGCGACCGCGGCGGCTGACAATAGATAAGGGCTCTAAATTCGGCGCAGGGCTCTGTAAGGCGATCGGGGTGGGGGGTGCTCCGGGCTGTTTATTTGGCTCCGAACTCCGCACCGGCGCTGCAGCGTCACCACCCGCGTTTAAAAAAAGGGAAGGAATGAAAAGACAGGGGAGGGGAAAAAAAAAATTAAATTAAAAACTGAAAAAAATAAAAAACAAAACAGAAGGGAGAAAAGTGCAGGCGCGCGTTCAACAATAACAACAAAATAAAGAAAAAAAAAATCAAGAGAAAAGGAGCTGGGGGGGGGATAAAAGGAAACCCACTTGGGTTGGCAAGGTTTAAAGCGACGCCTGTTTCAAAAAAAGAAGTTGCTAATTTTAACTCTCCAGTGGAAAGAGTGAGAGGTACTTACAGGAGCCAGGGTGGCTGCGTCCTTCTCCACGGCTGCCGCGAGGAAGCGAGCGGGATGGATCCGCCGTCCCCACTCCGCTGCCTCCCTGAAGCCACCGTCCCCGAGGCCACCGGCCGGGCCCCGTTCGCCCCCGAAAGGCGGTTTGGGGAGCGCCGGGGACGCGTCGCGGCGTCTAAAGGGCAGAGGCAGATGCGAAGGCAGGAGGAGGTGGTGGCGAAGCGAGCCGAGGGGGAAGGGAGCGGCCAGAGCCGCTCGCTCGCCAACAGCTGCCGAAAGCGGCCCCCGGGGTTCGCTTCCTCCGCCGCCCCAAAGCTGGGACACGGCGGGACGGGGACGGACCCCGCGGAGGACGAGGACGAGCCGGGCGGCGGGGTCGGCACGGTGAGGTGACATTTCCGCACGGGCGTTTCTGACCAAGCGGGCTCTTTCCCAAGGGAAAAGGGCTTTGAAGACATATTCTGGTTTGTTTTTTTTTGGTGGTTTATTTCCCCCACCCCCCGCCGGTGGCAAAATAGCGGATGAGCTCAGAAAGCGGAGCGCAGGGCAGAGCCGCGGCCGCGAAAGGCCACCCGGCTCCGCGGGGACTTAAAAGGTGACCTCCAGCAGCACGATCACGTTTCAGCAGCCGCACGGGTGGCAGAAAAAACACCATCGCTGCGCCCAGCCCAGGGTCCCCCTCTCCTGAAGCTGAAAAAGGAGGATTTCTGGTGAGCTCACCGGTCATTTTTCCATGAGCGCTCCCTGGAGATTGGGAGGATCCCGCCAGATGCCAACAGCTGGGTGCCAGGCGAGGCGGCGGCTCATGCCTCGAGCACGGTGAGAGCCCAGGAGCTGCAAACTCAGGTCTCCACCAGCACTAAACCTCCAAGAGGTTCAATTTCACCTCAAATCCTGGGGTCAGTTTTGGGCCTTTCCCTCCCAGAAGGAGCTGGAGGGGCTGGAATGTGGCCAGAGAAGGGCAACGGAGCTGGGGAAGGGTCTGGAGCAGGAGTGTGGGGAGGAGCGGCTCAGGGAGCTGGGCTTGTTCAGCCTGGAGAAAAGGAGGCTCTGGGGAGACCTTCTGGCTCTGCACAACTCCCTGACAGGAGGCTGGTGGAAGTGGTAGCAAGATCTCTTGTCCCCAAGTGATGGGACAAGAGGAACCAGCCTCCAGTTGCACCAGAGGGGGTTGAGGTTGGCCAGGAGGAGCAATGTCTTCTCCCCCAGGGCTGTCCAGGCCTGTGCCAGGCTGCCCAGGGCAGGGCTGGAGTCCCCCTGCTCCCTGGAGGGGTTTCCAAGGCCTGGAGCTGTGGTGTTGAGGGACAGGGGTCAGCGGTGCCCTGGCAGGGACGGGGCAGCGCTGGGACTCGAGGAGCTGAAAAGTCTCTTCCAACTAGAACCATCCTCTGATTCTGCTGCAAGGCCTCAGACGGCAGAGGAGCAGACCCGGTGACCCGAGGGCTCTTCCCAAGCAGCTGCAAATCAGCCTTGGGTTACAAAATCTCATCAAGAGAAAAGCAGGAGCCTGGCACAGACCCGGCAGCTTGCGCGGGCGGCAACGGACACGCGATTTACCAAGCCGGGCTGCGGCGAGATGATCCGACCGTCTTCAGGACGCGAAAGAGGCGATTCGATTAAGGTCACGGGCCCTCCAAGAGTCCTCTGCGGCAGATGCAGCCGGGGAAGCGAGAGGTTTTCCCGGTGCGCCTCGGAAGGGGCCGGCCTCAGGAAGACAAGATGCCTATTGATCGCAGGCGGCGATGCCGCACGTCGCGGGACGCGGCTTCGCCGGGATGAAGCCTCCCCGGTGCCGCTCGTCGCGCGCTTCCCAGGCTAGGTCGATACCGCGCTTCTAATTGCTCGGCTCCTGCCGCTCGCCGAGCGAAGGGGACGAGTTGCAAAGCAACTCCTCGGAGATGTTTTTCAAAATCCTCCTTGCCGAGCAATCGCACAGCTCCAAAATTCGCTCAAATGCTCCTCCCCTGCTCCAAACTCGGTACCGGCCCCGGTAACAGGCTGGGGGACACGGCTGGCCCGAAAAACTCGGATTTGTGTGAGACTGAAAAGCAAGGAGCCGCTGTCACTGGTCAGAGTGGAGTCGGTGGAGCTGAGCATCCCATCTCCGGCAGCAGGCAGCGATTTGGGGGAGAACACCCGGAATTACGGAGGGATCCTGCCGGCGCCGCCGCCAGCATCCCGGCCAGGGCGGGCACGGGACGCGTATGGTGCGCAGGGACCGTGACGCTGGGGAGCCACGGAGGGTCCTGCCCTCCACTGAGCTCCACACCCCCCACAGCATCCTTCCCACACTCCGGTTAATTATTCACCGCGCTGAACAAAGCGCCCCTTGGCCGGTGTTTATTTGTGCCCGAAGCGAGCGGATCGGAGCCGGTCCCACCCCGGCACCGCAACGGGATGGACCCAGCCGGGCCTTCCCGGCCCTGCTCTCCTCCGTCACACCGCGACCCATCGCTGGCACAAACCAAACATCACCGAGATGCACCGAGGCCCTTCCACCGCCCTCACCCCGTGGAGCTGCTCCTGGTTTTTACTGGCACGACCGATGGCAAGACAAAGCCCTTGGTGCTGACCTCGCAGAGGACACGGCGAGTGCCAGCCCCATCTCCCAGCACCAAAGGAATTACCGGCCTCCTCTCCGGCACTCCAAAGCCATCTCCCGCCAGCGACACCGCTCGCTACGCAGCGGCGACAGAGTCCGCTCCTTCCAGGAGCTGGGGGTCAGATTATTTTTTAAAATCTTCCCTTTTATTGATTTCAACACCAGGTACAGCAGGTCCATTACACGAAACCATCGAGCCCTCATCAAAGGAGCCCGCGGCGGTGCCTCTACCACAACCTCGCTGCAGACAAGGGCGATGCCGACGTTTACTGGAACTGCGACAAACAGGCGGGAAGGGAGAAAACCCGGATACAGGGCCCTCTTCTTGATTTTCCTCGTTACTCCTCATTATTCCTTAACAAGCATCTTATCTCTGGGGAACGCCAGGGGCAAGACAATAGTGGGTTTGGCCACGAGTCTCGTCCACTCAGGGAGAAACCAGGGCAGGAAAACTCACTTTTGCACCAACACCTCCGGTTTGGATAAAGAACAAAAACCAGAGTCCCAAATCAGTGCCAGGCCGCGGTCCCTGCGCCAGCTCTGGGGACTCTGCTGACCAGGACACCTTTGCACTTGGAGATGTGGCGCTGAGGGACACGGGCTAGTGGTGCCCTGGCAGTGCCGGGGGAACGGTCGGACTCCATGAGCTCCAAAGCCTCTCCCAACCCAACCCATTCAATGATTCCTCCCTTACCTGCTACGCAGACTCCTGCATCTTCTGCTCCTGCCAGAGGACGAGCTGCGGCCACCGCTCCTCAATCAAGCTGCTAAGAAAACGAGGCCATTAGTCCGAGGGGACAGAACAAGGACACGACTCCCCGCACACCTCATCCGACCAGAGGGGACAGTGAAGGGCTCCCCGTCCCCCCCGCAGCAGCCCTGGGTCCCTTCCCACGCTGCCCTGATCCTGGGCATCGCTGCAAGGGCCGCCGGGCTCAGCTGGGACCTCATCGGGTTCCTGCGAGGAACCAGGAGTCCCGAAATGCAGAGAGCATCCCAGTGCCCGGAGGTGGGGATGGGATATGGGAACTGGTGGGATCACTAAAAAAAAAAGGAGGAGAAAAGGAGCCAGAAAGACAGGTATAGAGACAAAGGCGGGAAAGAAACTACAAGGGCCTTGGGAATCAAAGAAACCATAAAACCCAAAAACTATCATTAAGAAGGGACGGGATCCAGCCCGGCAGCGAGGGGTTCGAGGATTCAAGAGAACTTGGTGATCTCTGAGCAGATCCTCAAGTGCTCCAAGTGCTTCCCAAAGTGGCCTTTGCCAAGCACCAAAACAGGAGGTGACCCACGGGGCAAAGCGCCGCGATTTTGTCCAGCCTGGTGCTGCTCATTCATCTACCGGTGACCGTCACCGCCCGGCGCGGGATGGCGGGTCCCCGGCGCGCTCCCACGAGCGAGAAGAAGGGCGCTTTCACCCCCCACAAAAAAAATGGGAGCAAAAGGGAAACTGAGGCACGGAGGCCAGCACCCGGCTCTGCAAACGCGCCGCCAGCTCCCGCTCCCGAAGCCGAGCTGTAGCCTCACCCCCGGCGCCTGCAACAGAGCGAGGAATTGTGCTCGGCTTTCCGGCGTCCTCATCCTCCGCTGCAACCACAAAACCAGCCTTCCTCCCCCCTGGCCGCCTCCCCTCCCACGGCCAGCTCATTTCCTGACGTTACAAAATCCAGCCTGAACAAAGCCGGAGCGAGGAGCGCGTGGCTCCGGCCGCGCCGACCCCTCGCTCCCCGAGGAGCCCCATGGAAGGGACACCCCAAATCAGCAGCTTTCCAGCCTCTCAAGAGCACCAAAGCTCGTGCCAGACGGGCTGGGGTCCTACGGATGGACCGACCGCTGGGTTTCCCACTGTTGGGCCAGATGGATGAGTCTGGCTCTGTCACCTCCCTGATGGGGGAGCAGCAGGGATAAGGACGTGGAGCTTCAGCTGCTGCCCCGCTTGCACCCATCGCTGCCCAGACCCCCTGTTGGCCCCCAGCAACAAGGGGACGGGAGCATCTGGAGGCTGAGAGCCCTGGGGCTGTTCAGCTGGAGCAGAGCAGCCCCAGAGGGGAGCTGAGCGATGCTGAGCAAGAGCTCGAGGACCCCCGGGGGGCCAGAGGCCGGGGCCAGACTCTGCTCAGGGGTGCCCAGCACCAGGACGAGGGGCACCGGGCACCGACCGGAACCCAGGAGGTTCCTTGGGAGCAAGAGGAGAAACTTCTTGAGTGGAAGGGTGTTGGAGCCTGGCCCAGGCTGCCCAGAGAGCGTGGGGAGGCTCCTCCTCTGGAGAGATTCCAAAGGCTCCTGGACCCTGCGCTGCTGGGCCCCCTGCTCTGGGTGACCCTGCTGGAGCAGGGGAGAGGGCACCAGATGATCCCCAGAGGTCTCTTCCAACCCCCACCACTCTGGGATTCTGTAGCAGTGCAGAAGAGCAAAGCCTCCACCCATGGGCAGAGCCGCCGGGCACCATCCTGGCACAGCTCCTAGAAACTCTGGGGTATTTGGAAAGGTCACCGCCCGACTCACTGCGGCACCAGGACCGGGTGAGAGCAGGACCAGGTGAACCACGGGGGCTGGGCTGTGCCACCAGCAGCCCCCGGGGACCCCACAGAGGCCCCAGGTCCCTTCCCCACAGCACTCCCTGTGCTCGAAGCCTTTTTGCTTTAGAAAGAAACGTCGCCCAGGAAAGGGGAGAAGCTCCTTGGGTTTAAAGCGCTTCGTTATTTTATGAGTGGGGAAAGAAAATACCACGTCAGGGAGGGCCGGAGGCAGCAGAGGCAAGTAAATTCCCCTTTCTAAGAGGAAAAAAAAAAACCAAACAGGAGGGGAGGAAAAGGGGGGAAGACAAGACCATCTTTTTGTCCAGCTTTCAGCCAGAAATGCTGAGCAGACACTAAAACTGTTCCTGTTTGACACCCAAACCTTTGGTTTCACCCAGGACAAACCCAAACTCCTCGGGGCTGGAGCTGCCCCGAGAGCAGCAGGAAAACCTCCCTGATATGGGGGGGAGGGGGAAACCTCCTGGGACCCCCCCCCAGTTTTTCAAGGGACGTCGTTGGGCTGGTGCAACCCGTCACCCAAAGGCAGCGGGGTGGTTGGGAGGGAGCTGCTGGGAAGGATCCTGAAGGATGTTTGGGGATGGCTCCCAGCAGGGACGGATACCCTGGATAACACCCAGCTGATGCTCGGCAGCCCCTGTGTCGCAGCTGCTCTTTGATAATCTCTTCAAATATATATTTATCCCTATATATCCATCAAAATCCCCAAATATATACACCCTCACATATAAAGAACACCCCAAATACATACATATTCCCATATATCTGCATAAAACTCCCCCAAATATAAATATACTCCCACATACACATATAAAAAAAACCTCCGAACATATATCCCCTCATATATATCTCCCCAAATCTACACCACCCCATAGATATATAGACACACACCCCCCTGACAACAACAGATATACATGAAACACCCCCAAATAAATAACCCCCTCCAGCCAGCAGCGGAAAGGTCTCGGTAAAACCCACCCTGGCCGTGAGCGGAAGATGCTCAATCAGCTCCGAGGAGCTCCCGGCCCCGTTATTAGATCAATCAGCAGCCAATTAAGCGGCCAGCGGGAGCTGGTCCAGCTCCCTCGGCCCACGGGGAGCCTCGGGGCCACCGAGCACGAGGGGACGCGTCAGGGGGAGGCGGACGGGGGTAAATCACCCACTCTGGAGCAATTTGGGGCGAAGGGGCGAAGCGGGAGGCGCAGATTGCGGAGGGGAAGAGCAGCCGACCGACCGCAACCTCTCCTTCCCCTTTTGTCAGGTTTCCTCCAGCAACGGGCTCGGGGCCGCAAATATTTGGATGCCAAACCCCAACTTCCCTCCCACCTCCGTGGGCTCCTGAGCACCCCCACCCCCGAACTGTGCCGTGCTGGTCTCAGGGGAGCCCCGGCAACAGGACAAACCAACCCCAGCGTCAGTAAAATAATCCCAAGAAAGCATTTTCTCCATTTCTCCCGCCCCTGAAACCAAAGCACCTCAGCCCATGGCCTGGCCTCCAGTTTGCACCAGCCACGGGGAATATCCCCGGGGCTTAGTTAGGCCCTGATGAGCCTTTTACATTTGGGTTTCCTCCGGCTTGTCACCGAGAGGTGGGAAGGGACAAACTAGGAGACGTGCCACTCTGGGCAGGATGGGCCGGTGGTTAAACGCAGCCAGAAACCACGGCTCCCAACCGCCCATCTTCCTGGATCCCGCACCGGGGGCGGCGGAAAGGGAACTGGGAGGAGGGAGAAATCCACCTCCGGCAGCACGAGATGCTCATCCCGACGGCGAAGGGATGAGCGATGGCACAAGAGCTGCGGCACGAGCCGGCTGTGCCAAAGGTGCCGCCGGCATCGGTGCAGGGATGGGCTGAAGGCAAGGTGGGATTCACGGGAGATTCGCTTCCCTGCTCCTCCAGGTCACCTCTGGAGGCTTTTCGCCCACGACGGGTCCCAGTCCAGACCCCCTGCTCCAATCCAGCCTGGGACACGTGCCGGGCGGCCGCTCCCGGTCCCCTCGGAGCCGTGCTCCAGGAAAGGTCACGTCGGCGCAGCCGTGGCCGCAGGTGTTGCGACANGGGGCCCAGGGGCACCGAGGGGTCTCCGCAGGCTCACGGCACCCGCCCTCCTTCCACAGCTGGGCCACCCAGCTCCCCGCACCCAGCACATCTGGCGGGAGCCGAAACCGCCCCTCGGCGTGCGAGCGTCCGCACCTGGGCGGGCTCCGGTTCGCACGAGAGCCCGTCCAGGGACTGACGATGTCACGGGACGTCCCCACCCACCAGGCCAGCACCAGTTGGCAGAACCACGAGTGCCTGGATAGGTCCTCGTAGCGCCGCCGGCTCCTCCCAGGGCAGGGAAACTGAGGTACGGGGAGAAAAGCCGGAAAGACAAACACCCCCCAGCCCAAATCCCACTCACCTCCCCTCTGAGCAAGGCCCTCGCCTCCCATCCTGCTCAGCCCCCAGCACCAGGGGCACCCTGAGCCTAAAACAAGCCCAGAACACTCAAGGACATCACAGAATCCCAGACTTCTCTGGGTGGGACACGGGCAGGGACATCTCCAACTCAAGCAGGTTGCTCCAAGACCCGTCCCATCCGACCTTCAACGCTCCCACTAATCACGGCGGCTCCCATGGGAGCCCAGGGACACCAAGATGTGGGTGCTCCGCACCCTGAACACCCGGCTCTTGCCCTCACCCCGGTGACAGAGGCAATGCTCCGGGCCACATTGCCACCTGCTGGCACCGGTCCCGGGCCCAGGAACCGGGCTGGGTGCCCCAGTGCCACCAGTGTGGAGGCCGTTCGGCCTGCACGGCTCCTGTCCCGGCTCTCCGAGGCGGGTCCAAACTCCAGGGCCAGCAGGGGAGGTGTGGTGAGCAGGGCTGTGCCAGCCAGAGCCAGAGCCGCCCGGGAGGGATGACAGGAGAAAATCCTCATAATTAAGAGTAAAGCGTGGGTCCCTCACACTGAGTCAGCAGCCGGTGGATCCGGGGACGTTTCACGTTGCCGCAGCCTCCCCGGGCGGCTCGGGGCTGGTGCCGGCAGCTCAGCCCAGTCCTCTCCCCATGGAAACCAAACAAACACCTTCACCAGAGTCCAAAATCTCCAGCCCATCCATCTCCTCGCCCTGACAAGCAGAGTCAGGCCCTAAGTCACCTCCCGGCTGCTTGAGAAAGGCGACAGAGGCTGTCGGCCGGGATCCCAAAAAACGACGGCGAACACGACGGCAAAGGCAGAGGGAGGAGGCGGGTGCTCGCCAGGAAGGGGGATCGGGCAAACCTCCGCCAGCCTCGCTGATGTCCCCACCCTGGGAGAAAGGGGACTGACGCCGAGCCGGACAATCCCAGCCCGGCTCCCAGCAAACCTCCAGAAAAAAGGGGGCTTGTCTGACCCCTCGAGCACGTCCAGACCCCTCGTGCAAACTCTTCAGCCCAAAAGACAAAGCTCTGCTCCGTCTCCGCTCCGTACAAAACCAGCCCTGGGGGGTTACCCCCAAATCTACAGGTTCACGCCCCCAAAAAGCCTCCCACCCTCAGCAAATCTCCGCAGGGACGGCGCCTACTCCTCAAACTTCAAATCCCACTTTTTTTTTTTCTTCTTTTTTTTTTTTTTCCACAAAAGGGAAAAAAATAAAATTAAAATATTTCTCTCCAGCGAGGTGCAGAGAAACATTTGCACATTCGGTGCCGTCGTCAGCAACTCCTACACCGCCCCCCACGTAGGCCGCTGCCGGGGGAAAGCAGAAGGGGAATTTTATAGGCACCTACGGAGAGAGAAAAGATGATCTGGGTGTAATTTGGTTAACCAGTCAACCGAGCGGCACGAATCCGTAGGAAACGGTCCTGCCGCCGCTCCCCGAATGACTCGGTCCTCGCGAAGCGACGAAACCGCCGCGGCGGAGGCCGCAGAATCTCCCTCGGATGGATCTGCTCCGAGGACCGTTGGGGAAAAAAAAAAAACAAATGTGACCTCCAGGGCGACCACCAAAAAATAAAACAAATAAATGAAAATACTATTCAGTTTTGTAGTCACTGGAAAGACTCTTGGGGCTGCGCAAGGGGACCCGGCAGCGGCGCCACGGCCCTCGGCAACCCCTTCCAACCTCGGCCCAGCAATTTAAAGGGAAAAATCCGAACGTTGAGATTGGAAAGGGAAGATGGGGAAGAAGCTCTCTGGCCGAGGAGCCAATTAAAACAAACGGGAAGTGTTTGGCTTTTTTAATCCCCGTGATTTTTTTTAGCTAATCTCTCCACTGGCAAGGGAAGGGCGGCCGGAGGCTGCCGGGGGGGACGCGGCACGTGCGGGATCCCGGCCGGGGCGGCGGCTTCAGCCCTCGCTCTCCACTCCCGTCCTTTTTCCTGATTTTTGCTCAGAATTTCTGCGCGGGGCCAGAGACGCAACAGCAGAGCTTTGGGAAACTTTTCAAGAGGGGATTTCGCTGCATTTCTGTCTCTCTTCTCTGAAGAAGGGAGTTTTCTGTTTTAAAAATACTCTTTTCGCTTTGAGTTCCCCCCCCNGCCCTCGCTCTCCACTCCCGTCCTTTTTCCTGATTTTTGCTCAGAATTTCTGCGCGGGGCCAGAGACGCAACAGCAGAGCTTTGGGAAACTTTTCAAGAGGGGATTTCGCTGCATTTCTGTCTCTCTTCTCTGAAGAAGGGAGTTTTCTGTTTTAAAAATACTCTTTTCGCTTTGAGTTCCCCCCCCACACCCCGTGGTTCGCAGGGGAGGGTTCAGAGGCAGAAAAACCCAACCCTGGCAGCCCCCTCTGCTCCTTTTCCTTTTGCCCCCTTCCTGGGAGCAAAGCAGGGTCCTGCTCCCCACCTGGAGACCATCGAATCATTTGGGTTGGAAAAGACCTTTAAGCTGATGGAGACGATGCTTTTCCTGCTGCAAAGGAAGCCCAGCCCCGCTCTCGGGAAATTCAGAAAAACGGGAAATTCTAGCAGCGAGGAGGACCCAGGAACGGGGTTGGTTTCTGGTTTCCTTCTGCAGCCCTGGGCAAGACCTTGGATGGGATGTGGCAGAGAGAGAAGCAAGACCCAGGAGCCCAGGAGGAGAAGGGGCTCCCCTGGCCCCCCAGTCCGAACCTTTTTGCCGATCCAGCCGGACTCACCCGCTCCCCGAAGCGAGAGGAGAGCCACGGGAGAGAGGGGAGGGAGGAGGAGGAGGCCGCCGGCTGCCATGCCCAGAGCCCATAAATCACAGCGGGGACAACAAGAGTCGCATTTGCCCTATTTCTTATCTGCTTGGAAATTGCGCCGCTTTCCCAGCTGCAAAGGCAGCTCCGTTCCCAAGAATTTCAGCAAAGCCACGACCTCTTTCCAGGACCGTACAGTATACGGTGGCGGGGAGCCAGGGCTAATTATAGGCACAGGAAAAGGGGAGAGAGAGGCGTTTGGAAAAGCTCTACCTTCCCAACGGAGCGGAGCGGGGCGGCACGGCCCCGGCCAAGCCCCACGGAGGGAGCACCCCAGGGACTCGGCACTCCTGGATATCACTGCTCCCCTTTTTCTGGAAGGAAATAAATGCAGAAATAAAACACTCAAGACGCTCCCTGGCTCCTCCGCGGTACTTGGGGGAGCGGGACCCGCCACGGCTCCTCCAGCACGGGCTGAGCGTCGGCACGAGCACCGCACCGGCTGCAGAAATAAATGCAGAAATAAAACAGGGCGATAAATGAAGCAATAAATACAGAAATAAATGCAGCAAGAGCCAAAGTCGTTCAGCCCTATGCCGGGAATCTCCCAGCGATGCCGCGAGCCCCTCACCATGCCCTCGCGCCCCGGCGGCTGCAGAAAAGCGTGACCCCCGGAGACNTGCCCACCGCATGTTAGGTCCAGACCAATGCCCTTTTTAAGGCTCCTGTGGCTGCAGGAAGGGGGTTTCGCATGCCCCGAGCTCACCCTCCTCCTGGCACGACCTTGGGGGTCGCCCCCCGGTGATAACCCCGGCTACAACCTCGCCCTTGGCCCCCCGGGCCACTCTGAAACGCTCCTCAGGAAGAAAATGGCCTCAGCGCAAGCGAAATCCAGCTCTA
>VWZK01013787.1:5651-20370 GCA_013396935.1 Baryphthengus martii
AAAAAAACAGAGGGTTTATCTCTTAAGTTGGAGACTCAGAAAATTGAGCTTTCTTTAGTGTACTAATGCTTGAAGAATGAGATAGCTTGGCCACAGAGCTCTGGCCAACTTTGTATGCAAAGTCATGCTGTGCAGTGTGCACAAAGGAAGTTTTTTTCTGTAAAAGTAATATTTGGAAAGTTAGAAGGAACAGTCTGCAAGACGGTCCCTGAAAACAAGCTTTCTTCAAAAGATGAAACAGATTAGATTATTTTATTAATAAGTGTAGCCTATATGTGAAGTTTAGTAAGTGAAAACAGTTGCAATAGTTTATGTATCTAGCTGTGCTTTTCTCTTTTTTCTAAGGAGCCGCTTCTCATTGTGGTCTCTCACCATTCTTATACTTCTGAGATGGAAGGGACTGAAATTAAGGAAGTCAGCATTTAGGGAAAATATTTTGTAAGTATGTGTCATTTAAAAATTGCTCAGCAGAATGCAAGAATGGTGACTTTCATTTAATAAAATATTGCATATTCTTTTCACTTGTAGTTTGGGAAGAATAAGATGAAAAGCTGAGAATAGACCTTAACCTGGGCAACATTAATATAACTCTGATGTGTTTTAATTCATTTTTGGAACAAAATAGATTGTTTAAAACCCCACAGATGAACAGATGGGAATGAGCTAATATGCCTTTAGATTCAAATCAAATTACCTATGTAAGAACTGTAGGGGCAGAGTGAAGGGTCTATGTGTGTCTCCTCAGAAAAGCAGAAGAAACCTCCATTTTTGGTAGTCCAACACTGTGCGTATGTGTATGTAGACATCATAAAGCATAAAAGAGATTTTTCTTTTTGAGAATTTGTTTATTCCTAAGACTTGATCATAGCCATAGTTCTGTTCTTAATGGAAGATTATGTGAGGACAAATAGCAGGTATCCAAGGTGCATTTAATTTATTTGAGTGTAGTACACAGTGGGAAATACTGCAACTGCCTGTGTGTTAATGTAGAGATGGAATTATTTAATGAGTTAAATTCATCTAAACATTTTGTATCCTGTTTGTTCTAACATAATTATTATGTTAATTTTTGTATGCTTTGCATATTAAGCTGAGTACAACCTAGGATGCTAATGACCGTTGTGTCAGCTTTTTATTAAACAGGAAATCAACACACAAAATCTTAACAGCAGTTAATTAGTTTGCTATTCATATCAAAGAAAGTGAAGCTGTTTCTCTGTTATATAATTGAATGTATTTGTATTATTTGCTAAATTGCCATTTCTTGAATAAAGCAGGTTACTCAGGTTGTGGGAAAAGAGAGAGGCTGCAGTTTTACTTGAAGACCTTGTAGCTTGTAATACAATGTGTATTAATATTCGACAGTAATAATCACTGAATAATAAGGCATTAGTATCTTGCCAATACTGGGAAATGTTGTTCAGTTTAGAGGACTTTCTATTTACTTTGACCTTTGGTCCTAGATCCTTCCTTGTTTCAGTTAATGGTGATCATAATCTGACAAGTATATTCTAAAGTCATGAATTTTTTTTGGAGACACACTTTGTCCTTGTCCAGTCTTTATACCCTGCTGTTGCCCTGAGATCACCTATCAACCCACTTAGAAACCTGTGAAGTCTTAAGGTTTAAAAAACAATGAAGCTTAGATATCCCGCCATTCAAAATCAATTTACAATCACTAGATTGTAAAAGCTGATAAAATAATACATTTAGTTATTGATGACATCTTATCATTACGCTGGGTGAA
The DNA here is from genome assembly GCA_013396935.1 of Baryphthengus martii. Classification (NCBI taxonomy): domain Eukaryota; kingdom Metazoa; phylum Chordata; class Aves; order Coraciiformes; family Momotidae; genus Baryphthengus; species Baryphthengus martii. The sequence goes on from VWZK01013787.1 coordinate 7,399, forward strand.
ATGAAAGACTGATTCACTGCTATATGTCAGATAGTGCACAAAAGTTAAGTAACTGACAGACACCTTGCCTGGATCTGAGATACTGCCAATTACCCTCATCTTTTTTGTTATGCAAGGCAATGGCTGCAAATTTAAAACACTTCGAAAGGATGATCTGCATCAACTGCAGAGTGCTCTGGTACACGAATTATTGTCCTAAAGCTGGGGGGTGGTGGGAAGCTAATGAGCTCATTTGGGTGGAAATAAGCTTATTACTATGCCAGTTTGTGATAGTTTCTGTCACAATCCTTGCCAACAAATAATCTCTGCCTGACCACCTACAGCCTGCAGCCAGAAGACTCAACAGTCCCACTCTAAAGGAAGTCTGAATGTCAGTCATTTTAACCTGCATCCATAACTACAAACAGTGGTAATAAGGAGCAAGCAAAATCTGTAGCAGTGTATGAAGATATAAAACTTGAAAATACTTAGTTTATTAAATCATATAAAACATGAGAGGGATTCTCCTGGGAAGGACTGCAGTATGAAAAGAAATAGAACTGTTGAGTGAGTGCAGATTTTGTGATGCAATGAAAGAAAAAGTAATTAAGAAAAGGGAAAGGCTGTAGATAATTGTGTCAGTCATAGGAGTAAGATCAACACTGAAAGCAGTACTTCATCCAAAAGCATTTGTGGTAATAGGATTTGATAGCTGTTTTTTTATCCAGAAATCACAAAATCCACAGAAGAGTGATTTAACTATGACTAGTGTATTAGAATTATGTCTATATGTATTTTCAGCAACAACAATGATATGAGAATAATAAAGTTAGGTTCTATATTTCACGGACTCTACATACCTACAAATAAATCCAAGCAACATATATTTTCATATTTTTCCTAAATTTTATTACACAGGTGAAATGGTTCTCTAGTATTCAGTGTACTGGGAACCTGTGCTGCAATTCTTTTTCTACCCAGGGTCAAAAGCTTCTATAATAGTAAATCTAACATCATCCATTCGTCTCTCAGATGAATTTCATCAAGATCAAACAAATTTATGAGCACTGTCTCTGAAAATTATAGAATATCAACATATGTCATTATAAAGTCTTTTTCTGTTTCCCAAAAATAACATAAAGACAGAAATGAAATAAAACTAGTCACATAACTGACACGAGAGAGTATCACTGAGGGTTATCGAACCAGACTTGTGAGAGGCCGATGACTGAAAAAAAGAATGTAATCAACACTGAAAGCACTGAAAACAACTTGATCAGTTGTTAATTCTTAGATTTTATTTTTTTTTAAAAACTTCTAATGATTAGATCTGATTAGATGTCACAGTGGAGAGGCCTTGACTTATATTTCATTAGATACGGTTACTGTCCGCTCCATGGTCACCAGTTTGAAGGACTTTAAACGTTACCGCATTAGACTAGAAAAGTTTAATTTTCATAACACATTACATATCAATGGTATCAATGTTTTTCACCTGTTATTAACAACATTCACATTACTTGTCTGCTTCCAGGATCACGAAATGTATTTTATCTTGTACGTATTAATTTCTTTCTCATACTTATTAACTAATGAAAATTGGAAAAAAAGAAACCAAAACAAAAAAACCCCACACCTATTTGTTTTGATGCTTTTTGTTCTTACTTTGCTTATTATATGTTCTTAGTATGTGGTCATATTTATTAAACTCTGAGCCCAACAGTTTTTTAACCACACAGTAGTCTACATGGAATTTAGGCTACTAAATTATTCCTGAATTTTGTCAGTTTAGCAAGCCTCTGTTATCAGGAAAAACAGCTACCTCCATCAGTTCACAGGTCCCATAACCCAAGTTTGTCTCTGAAAATGTGGCTTAGTAAATATAAGATTTCTCTGCCATCAGCCACTAGAAAATAATCTAAAAAGGAATAGATATTAACTAACATTTTCCAGTGGATCTTTGCAGCTCGTTGAGTTGAATGGCAAAGACTGCCCTTTTGGGGAGGGGTGAGGAATAAAATGGAATTATTATTCAGTTTCCATAAACGCTGTATATAAAATAATCTTATTTATGATTAATTTGCTTCCATGTCCCATTCAAATGCATGTGCAGTTAAACTAAGTACAATATTGCATTGTCATAGGCTAGAACTGATTAAGAAAGAATACGCTTGTTGAGGTTAAAACCTGGCCCATGTTTTGATTATGAGAATGACATGATTGTGATATAATAGATAATTAGTAATTTTTACAGTCTCAGTCTTGTTAGATCTGAAGCTGTGCCCTATACCACAATCTCCTGCTGTTAAATCTTACTTTGCTTTCATCAGCAACCCCCATTGGAGTTGTAGGCCAATTAGTGGGGGCAATAACAGATACCTGATACTTCGCCCATGTTGGGTACTCCAGGTTTAAAAATAAAACAAAGAACAGCCCCCCCCTCCTCCAACAAAAAAAATAATATTGCAGATGCATACGTAAAAGGTTATGAAGCCATATCACAGTAAATGTATAAAGATTACACTGTATATTAAGTGTACAACGAACACACCTAGCAACTCAAGGTTAATAGGTACTTTATTTAGATTTGCCATCCTTTATGCTTGGATAGTGCTGCAGAATTTCTCAGTGGAATCATTGGGAAGTTTTCCATTGACATTCATAGAGGGTCAATGGGGTCAAGATTATTTAGCTGCAACTGCTAGAATCTAGTGCTTACCAAATACATTCTTTAGTAAAATACCAGTTTATGAGTGGGGATTTTGCAGGCATGAATAATCACAGAACAAACTACTACTAAGTAAATTAAATCACCTCATCAGCATTCTGCACTGTTCCCTATGGCTAAGTAGCTGCATTCAGCATGAAGGATTGTGATTCTTTTTCTTTCTCTCTCTTTTTTTTTTTTTTTTTCTTTAAACTATTCTGGTTTACAACCTCATTTTCTTTTTCCTGCTATTTTCAATGACACTCTACAGATGTTACAGAGAGTATGAATAATATTTGTTCACCTACTTCACAATGTGAGAAAGGTTAGCTTAAAACAACTCCATTTTAGCATGCATGCTTGTGTCTCAGGTGTTCCTCTGTTGGATTGTGAAAGGAAATTCAGTTAAGTTAGAGGAAAACCAAGTTTAAATATTCTGTTGTATCGCATAATTTACAATATATAGTATAAGCAAACTAACTAGTATCCGACAGTCCTCTCAAGTTTTATGTTGTTTTCTCGTGTTCTCTGCCTTTTTACAAAAAGCTGCACAGACCTCTACAGCTCTGAAGCTAAGTACCTCTTAACAAGATTTACCAGTTTTATTATAGGCTCATTATTTATTTAAGTCATTAACTAATGCTTTATGTAAATATTTTTATTATTGCTTTTTATTTTGCAAATATACTTTGATTTTTCATGCATAAAATCTGAGTTCAAGCACATATGCAGGATATGGAAAGAGCACATATGCTCTTTGCAAAGACCTGTACAAGAGAACACGGCCAATTTTAATGAGGAGTCCATGTTAACATACTGAAGAAACTCTTGTTGCTCTGTGTAGATGCTGCTCACTGACACAAAGTTTTTCATCTTGCATTTTCAATTGCTGCAATGGATAGCAAAGGGAACTATTTGCACCAGGTGTAACTCTGGACAGTATTGAGGAATAGGATCTGTATCATTGTCCCTCAATCAGGGTTTAGGTTTGTGCCCAGTGCACAGTACCCAATGAGCACACAGAGTCAAGATCCAGCTTCTAATCATTAATGCAGTTCTGTACAGAAAAGGGTGCCAGGTGCTAGTTTGCAAAGCTCCTCTTCAGAGGAGCAGCTGTAGGATTTTATGCAAGTTACAACACAGAAAAGTTGCACAATACTTGTTCGTTAGTCACCTGGCGACTATATAACTAATGCCCTACTGTGCCTACTCCAGTTAGTGGCTAGTTCATTATACAGAGGTGGGCTGATGTTAGCATGTATGTTTTCCTCACAGGGGTGATTTTTATCATGCTAATTAGTCTTAGGTTACCTTCAAGTGATCCCACTCCTATCACCCTGGTCAGGAGGTGATTCGTGTTTTGTTGACATGGTCCATCCTGGCGTTATCTGGTGTTATTTTATTGTGATGCTTAACTTTGAGGACCATAAAACTGGTATGTGCTTGAGTTATGAGTGCAGACCCACTGAAATCAGTAACAGTTCTTTGGGATCCACCTGCTGTGGTAAATCATTGCCAAAGCTGAGACTGAAAACTGAAACGAAAAAAGATTTGAACGTGGAGCTTTCCTACAGTCTTTTACTTATTTACTTATGACATCACAGAAAGAAACTTGCTTTTTGTGTGTAATGTATTCAGATCAACTGAATTATGAGCATCATTTTCACATTTTAGACCAATTTCTTTTGTGACTGAACAGGATCTGTCCAGACTGTGAGCCAGAGCCATAAATCAGTTGTTCTAAACATATCGTACAAAAAAAAATAAAATATAAAATCTCCAACACAGAAAACTGGGAAAATAAGAGTGGTGACCTATTTATATTTACAGTATGTAGCTGTTTACCTACTTTAAAAATGAGAAGTAGGATTTTTTTAATTTTATTTTTTTATTTTCTTAATTTAAGGTAGCAACATAACCCAAAAGCTATCTGTTTCTGGTTGTGGTGTTGGTTTTTTTTTAACATAACCTTATGTTCTCTCTCTCTCAGATATAATTCAGAGGGGTTTTTTTCAGCATTTTATTTTTTTTAATACTCTTATACTAAACATAAAATGAAGGGCAATAATTAGTAGTGGATATGTTGTGTAGCTATTGCAGTAGATAATTCTAAAAGAACTCATTATTTTAAGTAGGACTTGGCCCCAGACCCAATTTGTAGGATGCACTGCTGATTTTAGAAAGAGCTGAGACACTCAGCAAATCACAAGCGTTTTTTACATCTTTCTGGACACACATTATAGCAAGAAAAGACAAGGAGAATATCTATATGGACTTAAGATTTTTGTTGTTGTTTTTTTTTTCCTATCAGCTAGATTACCATTCTGTCACTCAATTCTGCTGGTCTCTTCCTTATGTCATTAAAAAGAACAAGAATTAAGTCCTCTCATAGTGTGTATCATGACTAGCATTGGTAGATTAATAGACAGGCAGTCATAGTTACTGAGGTGATAATAAAGATGATAGCTTTTTTTCCTTTTCTTTTTCTTGACAAGTGCCGGATGCAAGCATCACTTAACCATGCAAAAATTACTCAGATGGTAAATCAAAAGTCAAAATTTGAAAAAATACCTGTTGGATATTTCCAGTTGGTAAGGAAGGAAGCATAGAAGAAAGACTTTCAAAATTCCAAACAATAAGAAGCTACAATGTGTTTAGCTAAAAACTCTCTTATTTAGAAGTTTTTTAAAACTTGAACTCAACTGTGCAAAGCACTCCAGTATGTCCTGAATATTATACACAGAATATAATGTATAAGGTTCTATAAATTCTATATTTAATTTTCTCTTCCTAAATTGGAGCTAGAGTGGTTAGAATTATGAAAGCTCAAACCTTCTTGTTGTGTCCTATCCTTAGCTCTCTTTCTGTATTTTTTGGGCGAGAGGAGCAATAGGGGAAGATACTTTTAATTTTTTATTAGCTTTGGATTTAGAAAAAAAAAAAAAGAATCAAAATTAAAACTCATTGTAGAAGAATTAGATGTTTTTTAGGCTTCATCCTTACCTGGAGCAAATACTTGTAAGTAACAGCAGGAGGAAGTGTGAGCTGTTAGAATATCTGCATCCTTCATCTTTGCTTACGGGTAGCCTGTTACATTTACTATTCTGTAATATACCAAATATAAAACTTTTTATTGTACTTTATTGAAATCTCTGGATGTCCTCATAAAAGTCTAAATGTTAAAGGAACAATATTAATAAGTCATCTAGTTCTTTTTGCATTCACACATATTTCTTGGTAGTAAAAGAATGTTACATTGCACCAGCTGTGCAGAACAGAATGCTGATTCTTGTTCTGGGTCAGTTAAAACATGTATATACAAAAATCTCAGTGTGTTATATGATACTTAATCTTATTATATGCTGGATAGACTAAGGGAGGGTTGTTCTTGGCTTTTGGATGTTTTGGAGTTGGTTTTAGTTTTGTGGGGTTTTGTTTGTTTTCAAAATTTGTGCCCATCATTTAGGAAACATAGAAAGACTTCAGATGAAAAAAAAAGGTCATTTATGGCTCTCAGCCGAAGTGTTTGAAAGGACACAGTAATCATATATTCCAATGAACTAATTTGATATATAATGTTATACTATAAAACTAGGTTTCATCTACATTCTTATCACTTTTATCTTAACAGTATAATATATTTATACGATTGATGAATAGGTTTAGTTTGACATCTTTAGTACTACTTTCACTCAGAGAGAGAACAAATATTTTCCAGTTTTACAGCACTGCTTGACATTCCATCATCTTCAGCGGTAAATATTTTACTGTTATGCAGATACTTTTAGAATATTATTTGTAATTTTAATGGTCTTTTGAAACCACATCCAGAAATGTTATCTACATATATTTGTTTTGTACATTGTTCTCAGATTGTTTCCAGTGCAGATAGATCAGTGGGATTTTCTTTCTTACTTGAATCAGAAGAGAATTGCACCAGTATTTAAATACACCATACGGCTTTGCTTATCTGATACCAAATTGATCCTTTACATCTAATTGCAAGAGCAGGAATCAATGTAATAGGAATGAAGATGAAAAAAACCTTCTGTCCTTTGCTTCCAGCTTCCCACACCTTTGATAATTTCATCGTGCTTACAAGTTTTGCTATCTAACTGTTAAGAAGAAATGTCTTTATGAAAGATCCATTGAAGTAGACACAGGTTCATTTGCAGTGCTGCAAAATTCCAGTGGCCTCCGGCATCTTCAAGGGATTCCAGTTCACTGCTCCAGAAGATTGGGGGGAGGGAATGTAACTAGTCTTAAACTGTCTTCCAGTGTCCTCTGAACTTCAGGAACAATTAGTTTACCCTTAAAACTCAATCTTTAGCTCTTCATGAAACTTGAGCAGACTCTACAATCTCTAACTCCCATATGGTTGGTTACCAGAGGTTTTATAACTTCAGAAATGGAACTAAGATTGAGCATATGATATTCAAGAACTGCAACATTAATAGCATAAGATGGTAATATTTAAAAATACAAATTTTGAAATCAATATTTTCTTCTTCAGTGGTGGGCTTCCTATTGCTTTTTGAGAGGTTTCTTTGTGAATCCTTATCTAATCTAGACGGCTATTTGGCCATATATCCACTCTGATATCTTCTAACTGGGTTTTCTTTTCAGATTTCACTTCACACTGTTTTTTCATCACACATACTTAATTTATAAGGTCTGGGTCTCTTTTATCATCCTTAAAAAGAAACTCTATTTTAAGTGTATCTTTTACAGGGAATGTGTCCTATCAGTGAAACCCTTTTATTAAGTTTCATCATTTTGAGGAGACTGTGTCCAAACTGCAGTGTCTAAAAATCCTGATTCAACAAAACAGGTATGAGCAATCCTGCTTTTAACCAGAGAACATTTAGGCATGTATTTCAGCCCATTGAAAGTAGTGTTGGTTTTCTCTGCTTAATTGCTTTAAATCAGGGTTGTAATATTTTAAAGCTGCTCAAATTCTTGTTGTCTGTGAATGTGAATTCTCTGATTCTAGAACATAACTTTGTTTTGCTGCATAAAGTGTTCATGCTTCAAATCAATTTGTGTCTTTAATACATACAATAATCTTCTAGATTATTATAAGGGTGTCACTATCATCTAATCTGTTGTGCACTCTCAGTATTAAATAAATTAAACTGATTTTATAAAATAACTGCAATTAAAAGCACGTAAGAGACTTAACTGTTCATACGGTCTTAAATTCAGCATATTTCTATCTTAACAAAGGAGTTTTTATAATGTACCAATCAACATTTTTCATATGAAAATTAAGATGAAAAACTTTTTTCTCACTTGTGGGAGGTGAGCATGTCTTATTTTTCAACTTGATATTTTAATTCACTAATCTTGATTTTAGATAGACCTATTCTTAATAAACAGAAAAATATTTTGTTTAATCATTTGGGAAAATTAGGTCCTACTGTGCTTTTTCCTCATACCTTCTTGATCCTTTTTCTGAATTTCTACACTTACAATAACTATACATTCATTTTTATGTTAAGTGTATAGGACATCAATAACTTTTATGTGCATTTACTCATAAACCACTTTTGAAAACGGTTTTAAACTGGTTTGATTTGGGGTGTTTAAAAACTCTTGAAAATCATATTGCCTATCTTCATCTTTAGGCATGTAAATAATTTGGTAATTTTGTCTGTAAGGGATTTGCATTGGCAGAACGTCTTCTCTAGAATGGAGCAGAGCTGCTGAAGTCCTCAGGGAACACCTCTGCTGACCTTTGGTTTTGTCACTAGAATCCAGTGTGCTTCTTGAGGGATCTGAGACTCTTTAATGGGCTTTAACTAAATGCTTTCATAAAAAAATGGTTAAATTCTGATTCATCATCTGAATAATCTATCATCAACAGATCCAGCAACTCTGATAAATCCAGGTCAGTGGATAAGAAGTGGCCACATGTCTCACAGAATAACTGCTATTTGTAAATTGATGTTATTGTAAATAAATACCTTTTCTAAATAATGACAACACTGTGATTCTTAATCCTTTCTTGAGTTCAGAAGTTCAAGTGGTGGATTTTCATGTTTTGTGGTTTGTTTTTTGTTTAGTTGGGTTTTTCTATGAAGTCAACAGGAGGAAAATGCTGGAGAAGGATTAGACTCTTCATCTCTCTTTATGAGGCACAGCAAGTAAAAAACTTTTACTGGTCTATGTAGACTCTTGATTAATACGAGATAGTGAGGATCAATATCCAGCGCCTTGCAGGATGTGTTTTGGATGCCTATCCTGATGTGTAACTTACTTACCCATGAATATACAGATGAGTAGTTCCTTATTCCAGATATAGACTATTTTTTTTTCTTTTTGAAAGAATTTTCACAAACTTTGTACACTACCTTGTTTATTGTTGATTTAAAGACTATTTTAGTGCAATATCACACTGATAATTTATCCCTTGCTGTTTTGTAAATTACCTATTTAAACATGAACTCTTTAAATGTTAATGGTAGAAAAGAAGAATGGAGTTGGGTTTTGTTTCTTAAATATCCTTATTTGACAAGTAAGGCTGTTCAGCTGTTAAGGTTTTTACTCATTTTTAATGGCAATAACATTCAGCACTTTATGTTAATCAGATTAGATAGGTGTGATGCCAAGTGGAGATCTGAGTATAATCAAAATGAATGAACCACTCTACTTAAAGAAGTATTTGCAGGGACAAGAGGAAAAATACCTAACGTATAGATTTCATGTGCTTGTTTTTGAAAATCACAAGAAACAAAGTACACAATATAGTAGCAACTTCCAGAGGAGGGTGGCTCAATTAGGATACCTCTACATTTTCAATTACAATGTCTGTGAGGTTGCACCTCTTCCATGCAGCCTGGTAAACGTTGAAGTCAATCTTATCATCTATACTTAAGCCATTGAGGATCTCAGGCATCCACACATCCTCTGCTGAGCTTGCCTGTGACTGCCACTCATAAGCGAAAGATGTGGTGCCTTCGTAGCTGAACCAGTCACAGATCCTTACTGAAGTGGTTCAGTGCCACAATGCCTCGCTCGAACAGAGCTTGGCTTACACAAATGAGCTCAACACAAATAACTATGGAACATTGGCACCTTTTACCTCTCTGGAGGAAACACATACATTCGGGGATCAGGGAAAATAATCCACAATCAAATCCTTTTCAAAGCAGGCACAGTAATAGCTAAGGTAGCAAGACAGTAGTTCTGCTTCCCTCTCTGGCAGAAGCTCACTTCAATGCACTTTATTAGTCGATTTACCTGCTAGTATGTTGTTTTAAATCCTTTCTTACCTCTGTGAAAGGTACAAAATGACTCTCTTTGGCCTATGGGTTTGTATGGATACAACACTGCACCGTCTGTTGTATAATGCTGATCTCTTCCTCATGCCTCACTTTAGGATTCAGGACTGCACATTACTATGTGGTTGTCTTCCAGATAAAATACTGAGATCGTCAATATACACTTAGTTTATAACATATGTTGATTCAGAAGATGTTACTGAATTTTGATAATTTCTAAGTATTTAAGTTATTGTACCTTTGAGGTAAGGATGACAGAAGTCAGAAGTAAAGCGTTGACATGAACGCCTCAGAAGCAGGGGAAGAAATGAATTTGTAGAGCATAACAAAAGTTTTGTCTTGAACTGGAAATGTTTTTCAGAATATATGCATGCAGTTACTATACAGAGAGTATATTTCTGACAATGGGTTGATTAAGACAATTATTCTTTCAGTTGTCTCCTGTATTAAGTGCCAATCTACATTGTTTTCTCCACAGCTTTGTTGTCTATTGCAATGATGATGGCTGCAATATCTAGTCAGAGAGAAGAAATAATAACAATATAATTCTCATAGCACAGTGTCTGCAGGGCTTAGAGGACATAGTGTGGAAATGGACCTCAGCATAGATGAAATCCATTGACTTCTGACTTGCCTTCTCTTCAATATATTTGAAGTTAACATTTTTTGATATATATTATATCAGGAAAAGTACAGAGAGGAAATAAAGACTGATAGAAGAACAGAGTTTTGACCATCCTCATAGAGGAGCAGTGACTTGAATGAGACAAGTCCAGGCTGGGATTACACAGTTATTTGCCTTTTATGAAAGCTGCAGAAAAACAGACAAAATTAAATCCAACTCTACAAAAGAAGTAGAAGGAAAATAATGCTTCTTCTCTTGCATCCTGTGTAGCATTTAAACAAGATTTCAGCTTCTGAACTTCCTGGAGTCAAGAAAAATATACACCACCCTTTGGAGTCAAGAAAAATATACACCACCTATTACTGCTGTATGACAATCAAGAAAGATTGTCAAATGTGTTGCAACATCCTCTCCAAACGGGCACAGAAAGTCCACCGAGGAGTGGATGGCTGTATGTAAATTTATTTTCGAAAGATGAAGAATTCTTTCTAACTTAGCCAGCACTTGTAACATACATAACATGCAGCAGAAACAGAGATGAAAAAAGTTCTCCCTTAGTGGTTCACTCCTCTACTTTCTTATTTTTAAGGAAAAGAATTGGTAAGTAATCATTCCAAACTTGCTGGTGTCCATGATATGTTCATGTAAGCTATTGGAACAATATGCGGAAGTAGCTAAAAACTGGATGCCAAAATAGGCTGTGGTTGTTCCCAGCCCAGCTGTCTCTTTTGCTCTCCTGATGAATGTTTCCCTTCTCAGATAGATGTAAAATGATTTCATGAACCAGGTCTCGAACTAACACAGATTTTGTGCTTTTATACTAAGTAAATGGAAAGGGCTCCTACAGTTGCAATCACCTTTTAATTTGGGAGTTTAAACTTGAGGGGAGTGCGAAGACAGGGAAAACTTGTTTAAAAGTTCATTTCAAAGTAGGTGAAAGGTGGGGAAACATACTGTATGTGCAAGATTTCTTAGCAGCCATCTATTTTCATAGCTTCAGGTTGTGGTATTTGAGGAAGAGAGGCTATGCTTGCTCCCAGGTAGGGAATAATTTTAAAGGAATCACAGGTGTTCAGGAGCAGGAAGGGAGGTTCCTTTAGGATAGGCTGGCAGGATTCACTCTTCCTTTTAAGGCCATGAAGAGAATGTAAAGAAGCCTCTTTCACAGGTATGCTTTCTGGGGACTTTCTCTATTGTGTATAAGAAAGAGTCACAGAGTATTTCCCAAGGGTGCCTTTAGTGTCCTACACAAAGAGGATGCAGAGCAAGATAAATTCGCTTCTGCAAAGGAGGAAAAGATGTGTGAATTACTCTTTGTGCTGCATCACTTCACTGGTGACCATTGTGTATCAGCTACGCGAAGGTGCAGTGCAGTTAGCAGATGCTTCTTCTATTCAATGGAACATTATCAGCCCGAATTTAACAAAGCTTCAGCAATTAAGAAAGTAGCAAAATTCTATATTACCAGTAACTTCCTCCTCCCACCAAACTGAGGTAAAATGGGGTTGATTGTATTTTTTTTTTCTATCTATTTAAAGAATGTAATTATGTATAATACTATTGGCTCCTAATTTACTATTTTATTTATTCAGGAAAGATTGGCCAGCCTGATAAAGAAAACATTTTGGTTTTTCTTGGTTTCTCAACTAACAAAGAAAGAAGATAATTGTGATCAACTTCAAAATACATCAACTTTCACTTGTAAGTACTGCACACAGTTCTGTATCAATAAATATTTGTCATTGCTCAAGTAACATTCTGCTAGAGTAAAAGCAGAGATTTTTATTCATGTGAGCATCTACTAACAGACTGAAGTGATTTGTTAAAGTCAAGTCAGCAAAAGGAACACCTGGAAGGAGACAATAATGAGATTTGTTTAGAAAACAAATATGAGAGAGTTTTGGTCCCTCATATAGTCCTGCATCTGTGCTGCTTTCTTGTATTAAATTCTTTGTGTATTTTCTGGATGAGTTATTGCACCTCTAATCGACAGACCAGTTAGTTGCCAATGATCTTGGAACTAACTAGTTGCATTAGGCTGCTGCTGTGTTTGGACAAAGCACCTGATGTTTGTTCCAGGAAGGCTTTGTATGGCTCTAAGGGAAAAGTCGTGCAGATTGTTTGTTTTTTTTTTCCCTCACCCCCTACCAAAGGAATAAGGGTCTAATATATGTGATTTGAGGAGATAGTGGGAAAAAAGAGAAAATACTGGCTTCTCGACTTTTACATTAAGAAAAGAACAAACCTAGTACCGCCGCTCATAAAATTTACATGCCACCAACAAAGGAAGAATCTATCAGAAATTATTTTCTCACTGTGTTGCAGTACATTTCTTTTTTTTTTTTTCATCCTGGTTGCTTATGTTGACTTTTTTCCAT
>VWZK01013787.1:20403-105100 GCA_013396935.1 Baryphthengus martii
TTTTTGTAATAGATATAGTCTTGTAAACTGCTTTCATCTTTCCTTCAGGAATAATTTAATCTTACAAGATATGTTCTCCAACATCATTCATAACTTTGTAATGTTTTTGGTCAGCCCATGAAATAGCTTTGGCATTTGGAAGCTCTTTAAACTGTTAATTATTTTGTTTCCTCCATGAATGTATTCTGTATAATATATCTCATACCATAAAAACGCAGAAAACTTATTGTCACACTAGAACTTTTAACATACCAGTAAATTGTGATGACAGTGCTGTAAAAAGCAAAACTTTCCTTTGTAATAACTTCTTTCACATGTGCCTTACTGAGCTGCTTATAGTAGTACAGCTTCAAAAGAATAATGATAGTATATCAGATTTAAGTAGCTTAGAATACTCCTTAACAAAGGATTCTTTCAGCATCTTGCCTGCTTGTAATCATGTTCTGTGCACAAAAAAGTAACAGGCATTGAAAATATTAATGATGCTGTGTTGTGTTCCTGGATGTTCAAACAGCATCAACATCTGGAGAATGCTGTTTGCTTAAAAAACAGTTAAAGAACAGGACACCTGATCAGCTATCGCCAGATATCATAGGCACGATTACTTCAGTAGAAGAACTAATGTTGGTACTTCTCTACGTACAATAGGATTAAATAATGAAAGGGCTAATGGCTGCCATGAATTTACATCCTCAAAACACTTGTTCAGGTGTTGGAGCTCTATCTAAAAATTATTGCAGTGGCTCTGTCTCACAACCTCAGCGTAACCGTGTAGCACAAAGGCACTGTAATTGCAAATCTTTAAATTTTCAGCACCGTGATTTGTTTTCGTTAGGGCTCTCTTTTGAGTACTTAAGCCTTGCATATACATTTTTAATTTCAATTGCTTCAGTGCATTGTGTTATATAACTCTTAAAGATGCAATATAACAAAGTAGCACAGTTATGTGCATTGGTTACAGATGTAAAAAATATAATTACACATTACCTAGCACTTTCTTATACTGTAAAATCACTGAACTTGGAGAAAACAGGGTTAGCAGCACCAGAAAGAAATTTTATGAGGATTGATTTTAACTTTTTCCACGCATGTGTGTTGTTTTTTATATTGTTGTTGTTGTTCTTTCTATTGATTTTAAATTAATTGATCTTAATCACTAATGTTCTAATACTGCCTTTTACCTTGAGATAAAACAGAATTTACTTTATACTTAGGTCCAGTTCTGGTATTTGTATACATGAAGTCATATTAACTAAAATATAGATGCTTCTGTAGAGGAATACTGAGTGGGAGAGAGATTAAAATTTATCCAGAACTCCAAAGTTTAAAACCTCTTCCAAAATAATTTCTATAGAGGTCAAGATCAATGTTTATTAAAGTCAAATATTAGCTAGTTGGTATTGCAGACTATTCATAGAGAAGAAATTACACCATATCGGTTTATGCAGGATATGAGCACTTTTCATTGAAACACCTGTTTTCATTTCCTCTGGGATAGAATACCAGAACAAATACAAGATGGACTTGATTCAATGTGTTGACTCTTTAAATAGTCCAAACCAATACATTTACTACAAACAATACCATGGAGTAAATGTTAGGGGTCTGACATAAGTGAATAATGATGTAAAATCACTGAATATTTTGTCTATTTAAAGTGCTGAGATATACACAACTTCCTTGTGTGGAACAGAATCTAATCCCTGCTGTTTCTGCTTTTGCAATATGAATGAAAATCCTATTTTTTTATTTTTTTTTTAATTTAAAAAAGACTATTTAGAAAAAATATTTTGACTGGATGTAGTGTTTACTGAGTATCAGCAGCAGAACAGGATAGGTGTAGCTGTTTTCTGAAAACAGCAAGACTGTACAAATAGTGCTTTATTTGTATAATAACATTTAGAGACAAAACAGCACAATAGGAACTTCTAACTGGCAGTTTACTGACTTTATAAATGTAACCTTGCGTTAAATACCTTTAGAATACCAGAAGAAACTATTCCCAAGCACAGTGATGAGATGTGTTCTATTGAGAAGGATGGTAGGTCAGATTTGCTATACTGTAAATAATTGACTCAAATTCTACATCTATGTGCTTCCTGACATTTGAATAAAATTCTGAAAAACCAAAAGAGCTAAATTCTGCAAAAAGCCACAACTATATAAGGCAGTGTACTTGCAAAATCAGCAAGTACTTTGTATGTGTTTTGTGTTACAGAAAAATCTGAATTTTCACACTTCTTTTTACAAGAAAGAAGAAAACTAAATGAGAATTCTAATATATCAATAATTTATCCGTTTATGATGACAGGTTGTTCATAGCAGTACAAAAGTAAGAGACTATTCAAGTTATGCTTTTGTTTGATATACGCTCCCTGATATGTGAGGCATTCTCTTAAAGTCAAGAATTCTGACCTGCTCTTTGGAGTAGGAAAAGGTGTTACAAACAATTTAATTTGAATATATAGATATCTAAAATTTATTTTAAATATAGCCGTATGCAGCCTCAAATAAAATATTTCTTTTTTTCTCCCAGACTTGGTCAATAATAAATGAGTTTTAGAATTTAAATCAAGACACAGTGGAGTTCTTGTAGTACATTATTGAAAAAGCACACTTACTGTAATAATATTTTCCAAGGGAAAATAAATTATGTGTTGACTATATTTAGCTTTTAAAAATAACTTTGAGTACATTGGAGGAAGTTCTGTAAGAAGCAACTTATTACCTTAATGAATAACATTTATTCTTAAAATAAGAATTCATAATGTTTGAATGCATAGAAATTATCATAGTACAAGCGAGAACTCTGTTGTCTTGAGTGATACCACCAACACGATGGGTGGCCCATTCGACAAAAGAAGGTGTGGGGGAGCAATGTTGGTGCAGTGCTGTGCTCCCCTTGGCATGACTTTTGCAGCCCCAGTGTCCCTGGAGAACTGAGGCTTTGTGGCTCTCTGAACTGTCTAATGGCAGTCTGTGGTTGAAGTCCACAGCATGATTGGTAGCCCACTTGAGAAAATGTGTGTCATCTCAAAGCACGTGGAGGAAAAGAAGTTTATCAGAAGTAGTCAACACGGATTCACCAAGGGAAAGTAATATCTAACTCATCTGATAGCGTTCAGTGGTGACATAACTGGATAGATAGAAGAGGGGATGGCAGTGGATGTTGTCTGCCCCGACTTCAGCGAGGCTTTTGACACTGTCTTCCACAGCAACCTTATAGACAAGCTTAGGAAGTGTGGGTTGATGAATGGACAGTGAGGTGGATTAAGAACTGGCTGAACAATAGAGCTCAGAGTCTTGTGATTAACTGCAGACAGTCTAGTTAGAGGTCTATAATTTGGTGTTCCCCAGGGGTTTGTACTGGGTCCAGTGCTGTTCAATATATTCATCAACAACCTGGATGAAAGCATAGGGTGTGCCCTCAGCAAGTTTACTGATGACATAAAACTAGGAGGGGTGGCTGATGCACCAGAAGGCTGTGCTGTCATTCAGGAAGACGTGGACGGGCTGGAGAGTTGGGCAGAGAGAAACCTTCTGAAATTCAAGGGCAAGTGTAGTGCCCTGCATCAGTATGGGTTACAGGCTGATCTGCTGGAAAGCAGCTCTATGGAAAAAGGCCTGAAAATCCTGGTGGGCAACAGGATGTCCATGAGCCAGCAATGTGCCGTTGTGGCCAAGAAAGCCAATGGTATCCTAGGGTGCATCAAAAAGAGTATGTCCAGCAGGTAGAGGGAGGTTCTCCTCCCTGTTTACTTTGCCCTGTTGAGGCCACACCAGGAGTACTGTGCCCATTTCTGGACTCCCCAGTTCAAGAAGGACAAGGAAGTGCTGGAGAGAGTACAGCAAAGGGCTACAAAGATCACTACAGAGGTAGAACGTCTCTTTTATGGGGAAAGGCTGAGGGACTTGCGTCTTTTTAGTCTGGAGAAGAGAAGACTGAGAGGGGATCAATGCTTATAAAAACACTTAAAGGGTGGGTGTCAGGAGGATGCGGCCAGTCTTTTTTCTAGTGGTGCCCTGTGACAGAACAAGAGGTAATGGGCACAAACTTGCACATCAGAAGTTCGATCCATGAGGAGGAACTTCTTTACTTTGAGGGTGGCAAAGCACGGGAAAGGCTGCCCAGAGAGGTGGTGGAGTGTCTGTAGACATTCAAAACCCGCCTGGATGTGATCCTCTGCAACCTGCTCTAGGTGAACTTGCTCTTGACAGGCCATCTAGTCATCTTGGACTAGACTATCTCCAGAGATCCCTTCCAACCCCTATCATTCTGTGATTCTGTGTAATTCTTATGGAAGTCAACGGACGTGTTTCCAGCTAGCTGGTACTGCAGTGAAAATTGCATTTGCAATCTAAATAGATAAATCTGTGGCTGTTAATATCAAATCATATCTCATTATATTTACAGGGATAATAAGACATGGATGGATGGCTAGTAAAGCCTAAAAAGTGTGTTAGCTTTCAGTATGCTTGGTGGTGGTTAAAATGTTAATGAACAGCTTTAGAAAGGGAATTTTGCACTACTCAGGAAATCTTGACATGAAGAAAAAAAGTTAATTTCAGCCCTGCCTCATTAATCAGATATGCCTACGGCTAAGAAAGTGTCACCTAAGTATGTTTTGCTTTCTGCTGTGTGTTGCTGATGAAGATACTGACATACAAAAGAGAAGTAATTGGATTTATGCTAGAAGGCAATAGCAAAAGTAAAAAGCAATGAATTGGAATGTGTTTTATGACTGACCTTTGTAAAGAACGCCTTAGGCACCTCCATGTGGTGGCTGTCATTATTAATGGTGACTACGGATTCAAGTTTGTTTAAGCAGTCATACACATGAATTGTTTTGCATGTATCTTATCTGCCATAGATCATACACACAATCCTTGCATGATGGCAGGGAGCAATAGCCTTCAGGTTTAGAGTATTATCCAAGGGGACCTCTGGCCTCTGTGTGTTTATCATTGCTGTTGTATTTCCTGGAGGTGCAAAATAAAAGACACTTCTTAATGTGCTGTCCCAAGACTAGGCAATGAACTGAGATTAAGACTTTCCTACATAAGGGAATAAACTACACTTTGACTATTTCTTTGCTTGCATTCTGGGATTGTTTTGTGACTCCACAAGGAGAAGCTGTTCTGGGAACTGGCTTCCCTGGGGGACAGTCCATGGGCAATGCAAACCCACAGAGTCACACGCAGTTCTTATGAATAGGAATTTGCAGAAGAGGGTGGAAGCGTACACATAGGATCAATACCAAAACACACCATGTTGCAGGGGAATAGAAACAAACCCCAAAAGGAAAAGCTGTAGCTTCTCTTCCTGTAGAGTCAGACATTGTTGAATACTATACTTGTGTAGATGTAGTTGGCCAAACCTCAGTGGAATAAGAGACAGCTTTTTGGCAAATAGAGAAATAATGAGACAGAAGTTATTACGTACTGATAAAAGCCATGCCTGGTGGTCTGGATAAACAAAAGTTAGAAGGGCTGTTGATAACCAAGGGAGCAAATGTAATGTAGCCTTTGAAAACATGATAAATCAGAGAAAGTTTATTTTTAAAAAAAACAAAACAAACCCCAAACAAAGCTGATAAGAGAATATCTGAGAAGTAGTTTAATCTGCTTATCACTCATCTGTGTAGAATAGATGTCTAAACTCTCTCAATGCCATAGCTGAAAATTTAGAGGGTTTTGCATAAACCTTTCTGAGTCTTTAAATACATCATCTTTAGCTTTACTTTACTTCAGGTAAAGTATTTGTGGCAAGAGGAAAGCAAGTCTTTTTAAGCATTTTTACCAAATCAGTGGCAATGTTTGAGCTACCACAGGACAGGACTGTTGGACGGGATCTCGCTTCCCCTCTTCTCTCCAATCCTTTCATTCAAGGCCTAATGAAGTTTAACGAAACCGAATGCCAAGTCTTTTATGTGGGATGGAGTAGCCTCCTAAAACAGAGCTGACTGGTGACTGGTTGGTTAGGTTAGTCAATGACATTGATTGTCTTGGTGAACATGAGCCAGCAGTATGCCTTTGTGGTAGACTAATTGCACACAGGGTTGTATAACAAAGTGATTCTTAGCTTCTTTTTGGCATCTGTGAAGCTGCTTCTAAAGTTTTACATCCAGTGCTGGGACCCTCAGTACCAGGGAGAGATTGACAAACTGTTAGGAGGCCAGCAGAAAGCCACTGAGATGGGTGAGGGACTCTCTTATGTGATGGGTTGAGGGGAGCACAAAAGAAGAGTGCATGACATGATAAAGAGAAGATATGATGAGCACATATATGAGGAGAGGCTAAAAGGAGCTGTGTTTCTCCTAGTGTGGAGAATAGAAGTCTAATGAGGGCTTTATAAGATTTCGCTGCCTAATGGGGTGGGTTGTAGAGACGATGGAGCCAAACTTTTCTTAGAAGTGCACAGTGAAAGCAAGGTTGGCAATCATTTTAATGTTTCAGCAAAGGAAATTTCAGCTGGACACAGAAAAAAAGCTTGTCACCATGAGAGCTGCTTAGACCTGGAGCAGGGCCCAGAGAGCTTGTGAAATCTGCTTCTGTGGAGATTTTTCAAAGCTTGTCTGGACAAGGCCCTGTTTAACATGATCTTGCTTTGAAGCTACCTCTGCTTTGAGCAGGAGATTGGATGACATGATTTCTAGAGTTTTTTTCCAGCACAAGTTTTCCTGTGTTTCTAAGTGAGAAACATCAGTGACTCACTAGGCTTCATGTTCAGAAGTAGTTTTAACATTTAGAGACTTTTAGGGGTTGGTTTGATCCTTCTCTCTCTCTCTGCAGATAGGCAACTAAGTTGATGGTAAATTTCATTTAAATAATGAATTGCATATACTTCAACATGGTACATGCCATATAAATCTAATTCTTATAATTTTACTGGTGGTTTCATGAGTGCATGGCAAATGAGATCTTTTTTTTATTTTATTTTTTTTTCAAATCCTCTCTAGAAATCTCACATTTATTTCCACCGTGGTCTAGGTTACAAAAAGCAACACGTACTGAAAGGGAAGTAAGCATTGCATTTATTTTTCAGTGCATCAGCTGATTCAGACTAATGGACTATTAAGGCTTATCTGTGGGTTGCTATAGTTTTATTATCATTGTTCACCGTTTTGAAATCTCCTCATAAGCTTGTATCTAGGAGTGCTTTTTCTCTTCCTTATGACTCTGTAAAACTGTCTTTACCTCTGTCTATTCATGTCGTTGTTTTGACAGCTTTAGGCATCTCCAATCTTTTCCCCATTTATTCACAATTGTCAGCACTATTTTATTTATCAGCTTTAGAGGTACTGGGAATATCAGTCTTTCCTTAAATTCTTTGTTTTCCTTCTTCATAGATGGATTTTCTTCTTTGAATTCAGCTTGTAATACTGCTTATGTACTGTTCAGTTTCCTCCAAGATTCACTTGCGAGACTAACAAATTTAAACTTTCTAAATGAGGTCAAGATTTTAATTTCTGCCACCTTTCTGTAAGTTTTCTGGTTTATATTGCAGTAAGTAAAGATGAAAGTTCATGACAGGAGTTTAATCCACAGGCATAGTCTACAACTATTTATGTACTTGAAAACATTCTCTCTGTAACACTGATATCTAATGTTCCCTGTCCTCTTTCCCCTTTCCTCAGTAAAGCAAAGCCCATACGTAAGGATAAATACAGTAGAAATCTTTTATGTTTTTTGTTGCTCTTTGCTTCTGAATACTGTTATTTTAGACTGTTTCCATCAGTCTAATTATTCTCTGTTTGCGCACAGTAATTTATAGTATTATTTTCTACATCTTTTTACATTTCTTCACAAAATTAAGTACAGCCAGTTATTTGTAAGAATATAAAAGATTATAGGAATCTTTTTATTCTTAGTCATAGTCCTCTTTGTTTTAGATTTTAGCTGTAGATTGTTGTAGTCCTCTCTGCTCATGTCAAGGAATTTGTTTAGATGGACCTTTAAGGAAGGTTTGTGAAGCAAGTAATAATTATTTGATTTTTTTTTCTCTTTTTTTAGTATGACGACAACACTGTCATGGTCTACATATGCTATGATATAACTTCACACAAACATAGTAAATTTTATTTTGTACTCAGCTTTTGCTTTTTTGTTTGTTTTGGGTTTTTTGGGGTTCTTTTTGTGGTGACAATTTTAAAATGTGAAACCAATATGCTAGTGTTCATATGACTACATTAAGTAGGTGCAATGCCCAACAGATACTGAAATGAAATAGTCTACAATGAAAGAGTAGCATTCCTTTTCCTTTTGGTCCAGCTGACATTTCTCATTAATACTCTACTAGTATATCTGTAATTTATTCTGCCTCAGTATCCCAATGCCAGTCATTCATTTTAGTTCATTTTGAATAAGCTAGGAGGTAAACTTATATAACACATGATGAGGAAAAAGGAGAGTTCTTCTCTCTACAAAGGCGTTTGAGAGACAATGGCCAAATAATACTACTCATCTAACATTAGAGAACATCTAGTAAATCCTGGTAAATTCTTACTTTTTCAGTCATTGTGCAACACTTACATTACTATTCAGAAGAGCAACCATTTCTGTTGATGTTGTACACAAAAGTTGTATTTGTTTTCTGTTTTCAAAATGTAAAGATAATCTTTCTCTTGCTGTGTGTGATATGCGTGCATATTTTAGGCACAGACTTTTTTCAAGAAAATAGAACAATGCAGTTGCAAGAAAAGTTCTTTTCTTTATTCCATTTAAAAAATAAAAAGCTGAACCATAATTAAGTTCAAGACTTATGACTAGAAGCAAAATTAACTTACATTATTGTGATCTCTATCAAAATAAATATTTAATAAGTAAAGTTAAGTCAAGCATTTAAAAATATATCTTTAGGCTTTTTATGTCCTCTAGGAAAAGAGAAAAGTGTTTGGCAAGAGTTCTCAAAAAGATAACTAAGCAGTTTCTTCTTTTAGTGCCAATAGCACCCTGAAGGTCTTGACCAGAATGATTGAAGCAGATTGTCAGGGAGCAAAAGGATAGAGCATATCTTCTTTTCCCGTGCTCTTAAGTGTAAATTTTCCCTTATGACTGGGAAGAAAACTAACAGTGATGAAAACACTTGTTACTTTTCTGATATTTTTGTTTTGTTTTGTTTTCTTTGTGCTTGATTGGTTTTTGTTACTTTTCTGGGTCTGTTTTTGGTTGTGGGTTTGTTCTTTTTTTGGTTGGTTTGGTTTTGGTTTTTTTGGTTTGTTTTGTATTCGTAATGTTCCAGTTGTTGGAATCCACATAGTGCACATGAATTTCAACTTGCACTGGAGTGAGGAGGTGGTTTGTATGAGTGAGAGAGAAAAGGAGAAAAAGAGATAATTTTTGTAAATACTTGAAACATCTATTTTCACTTTTTTTTTAAACAAAAGGAAACACCAATATTTCCTTTTTACATTTGAAGTTTAATTCCAGTGTAATGATGAGGGTGGAGATGAATATATAATATTCGAATACATAGAAATAATCATAAAAAAAGAGTTTGTGGCTCCATTGTCTTGAATAATATCACTTGTGTGGAAGGTCATTGCCTCCTTACATCATCAATGGTCAAAAGCAAGTCTTCTTGAAACACTAACTTATGAAAAAAATGTTTTATTTATCTTCAAATTTTGGTTAGGTTTCTACCTGTGCAACAGAAATACTTTAAGATATGTTGTGGAAGTAGATATGTTGAAACACTTGGAAATCAGAACAACATGGAATGTAGCTAATATTTTTTGGCAGGATGCACCTTCACTTTCTTTTGTTTCTTTCTTGATGATAATAAACGGAGTAGAAAAAAAAACCTTTAAGAGTGGCAAGACTGCATGGAAATTAGGATTAATATAGTTGATTTACATAATGTTAGCTTTTTAAAACAATGTTTACATAATGTTAGCTTTTTAATTCAAATGTGGGCTCTGCTAGAAAGCAGCCAAAAATAAAAGCCTTTCTATTTACCATTCTTACTAAGTTAATTATGTGGCTACTTTGAAATTAATTACTTACTCCACTATTTAATATGTCAAGGAGTGTATCTGAAATCTCTTTTTATATCTGAAATCTCTTATTAGATCTTTGCAGCTCGGGAGTCTTTATTTAAAAAACAAACAAAGAAACCCCCCCAAAAAAACCGAAACAAAGTAGTGTTATTTACTAAATTTGATTTGGGATCGTTTACTGTGCTGTTTACACCCTTCAGTTCTTTCAATGTAGATTTTTACTTTCCAGACTTAGATGTAAAAAGCAATTTCAAGTAGTCTGTATGTAAAAAGATCTGTGCCTATTCATAGTGTATGCTATGACAGAAGGGAGACATTGTTCTGATACTTTTGTTTTCTTTAGGTTGAATTATACTTTGAGGAAGTATTCCTTAGTCCATGGAATAAATCAAGGATGGAAAAGTATTGCAGCACTTTTCCTTTAGCAATTTTCACTTACACATTTAACCCAAAAGTTCATCTCAACTGGTTTCTCAAAGGTTTATCCATCAGCACAATGCTAATGTGTAATTTCAAGGTTAAAACAAGGAGGAAGTCTTTTGTTTTAAATTTTAATATTCATCTAAGGGAAGAACTAATGACATTGAAGACGTATGTAATGCAGAGAGAAATTGGAAAAGCTTCCTTGCACTTGTCCATTAATGTACTACTTTATGACTACGGAAGAAATTTGTCACAGAAACATTGCCATAGAGACGAAAACCTTCACTGTCCTTTTATTCTTGTTTCAAAGACTGTGGCTCCTTATCTCAATAAATAATATTTTCTAGCGATTTTTATATGGTGGATCATCATGTTTAACACAGAAATAATCTTAGCATGATTACAAATATTGTAGAATTAATACTGCATTATTTTTTTCTTTTTACATGTCTATTCAGACTTGCCCAAAGAATTTCTTTGACTGTTTTAAAAATTCCTTTGTGATGGACTTGTGCAAACCTTCGTGCAAGTGAAAACACAAGCCAAGAATGTTTTCAAGAACAGCAGTTTTGCGTAAAACCTGAGAATGTAAGTGGAATACAAATTTTAAGTTGTAGTAAGCAGAGGGGAAAATTAGATATTCTCAGCAGAAACAAGATTCTAGTTGGTATAGAGATAGAAATAACAATATGAATAAATACTTAATCAAATTAGCTCACATTTGTAACTTCAGATGCAAAATAATAAAAAGGACTCTTTAAATAACATTTGCTTAAGGGCCACAATTTTCTGCAGAAGGCAGACTAAGAGAAAGTAGATTATAGAATACTGTGATCTAATCATATTCTGAAAGTGTGGTGAAATTTGTCACCTAAACTTTCTTTAAAATGAATTCATTTGTGCATACTTACAATAAGACAGCAGGAAACAGTAAGAAAAAAATGCATTTAGGCTTATTTACTCTCCCTTAATTAAAGATTGTAATTTTTTTAGCAATCATAGACAACAGCATAACTGGTAGAATAATTGGTTTGAGTTGACTTCAATCAAAAATAGGAAGTCGATCTGTGTGAGACTATTCAGTGATGCTTTCAATTTGGACTTGAAGCCAAACTTGACAGGATTGTAGCTCGGGGCTTACCTTGTCAGAAAATAAAAGCAATGTGTTCATGAAAATTATAAAAAAGAAGATTGTGTTACTTAAATTGCCTAAACTCTTTTCTGTTAGCTATATAACATTTCCAATCAATTTAATAAAGACAGAAGTTTTAAGAATTTTTGAATAAGTTATCTTATTTAGCTATCCACAACTAAAACATTTATACAGTATCTGCTTCACTATAAAATTAGAATCTAAGCTACAATGTCCTTTTTTTCA
Organism: Baryphthengus martii; assembly: GCA_013396935.1. NCBI lineage: Eukaryota > Metazoa > Chordata > Aves > Coraciiformes > Momotidae > Baryphthengus > Baryphthengus martii. Next base: position 32,203 of record VWZK01013787.1, read on the forward strand.
TTTAACTCTACTATTGATACTGATTACAATACTTTTATTTTCATGCAGATATTTAAAAGTCCTCTCCTTGCCCGAGGTGAGGCTAAGAAATCAGTTTATTGCTTCTGTGTAACTCTGTGTTGCATTAATTAATATTCTATGTACTTCTTTAAGAAATTTGTCTAATTTTCGTATATGCTGCAGAAATGAGCATCATCTAAATACTTTATTAATATGAAAGCACAGGAAAACTTATTTTATCCAAATTCACAGTCCCTAAATTCTTGCTGTTGGCAGCAGAGAACAGAAGGAATGAAACAGTTCATTGTCTTTTTAAGACTAGTTATTGTTACATTTTATCTTACAAGTTAGAACTGAAAGCAAAGCATTTCTGTAACCCTACCTTTTTTCTATATAAAATTCGTAGTATCTATTTGTCTTCATATATGTGTATGTATATATATAGCAGTGCATAACTACAAGGTAACAGATTCCCTTAGAGCACATTAAGTTTATAACATTTCACATTCTCATTACAATTACTGTCAAAATAATAGGTTCACATTTCTGTTATGTTCTCATTACAACCTTCAGTGAGATACTGGAAATTTAAAGTCTCACATATTTGAAGAATTAGGGGAATATACTATATTACTGTGACCTTTTTAATATTCCATAAAAGGATTGTTCAAAATTTTACGTTTTCTTCCTTGTTTACTGCTCTTCTCTTTTGGTCATTGCTAATTGTGTAGGGAAGAGTTGAAAAAAACCTTTCCAGTGTTTTGTCACTTGATTGGCCCAAAGACGTACCAATCTTACATAGTACTGTATACTTAACATAGTTATGTTACGGGCTTTTATTAAGCCATTTAATATACATAATTTTTGCAATTACAGGAGAAGTAGTATCTGAGGCCTGCATAGACTATTCCCATTGATGATGAAATGAAGATCTGTAATAGATAATATTCAGAAGGTCCACCTTCCTCAAATATTAAGTATTTATAGATTTTTCTGACATTGAAAGTTTTTAGATACGAAAGCTCTTTTCTGTTTATGTGTGTATTGCTGCTTGGATAACGATTTTATTTAGTAGTACTTCTTGTAATGTCTCTTTTTTTTAACACTGAAATAAGAATGGAGAGCCATCTTCAATACCCGTGTCTTATTCAGCAAGGCAATACTGAGAGCAGAAGAGTGAAATTTTCTGTTCCAGTAATCCTTTAGCGTTAGTGACTTGGAAGCATTCTGTAAATGCTAAAGGTCTGTTAGCCTTCCATCTGCGAAAGAATTGCATGTAATCTGCTTTTTCTTTCTAGCGCTGTGCGCACCAACTGCTACTTAGTATATGAAACCTCAGTCCAGACTGGTGAGGTTGGTGTTTGGTTGGTGTTTTTGCTTGTTTGTTGGTTTGTTGTTTTTCTTTTTTATTTTCAGGGTTAAGAGTAGGAGTTAGAAGGGTATGGAGGGGAAAAGACAGTTTCAGAAAAGAGGTGAGTGGAGGACTTCAAGTGTCTACATGGTACTGAAAAGGAGTAGGGAATGTTTCAGTCTAAGTGTGAGTGATGGCAAACAAAGCACACTTCACTGACCTACCACTTTTGGTAACATAATGTAGTGGCATAGTCTCTGTTACAAGTGTAATATCATGAGTGTAAAGAAATTACACATTTCTGATATCATAATCGGTGTGTTTCACTGTCCTCCAAAAGTCACATTTTATTTCTAGTTCCTCTCTGGCTTCTAATGCTAGTACACTGGTGCAAAAAAGTAACAGTGTCATTTAATTCAGAGGCATTATTTTCAAGTAACTGTCATGAGCAGCAGACACTAAGAGGTTTGTTTTTTTTTAAATTTGGATTCTTACTGACATTTTAAATGTAAATAATGACATAGAATTAGGAATTGTGAGTGACATTACTGCATTGTTGCTGTTAAGGGTCATGCCACACTATTTGTGAGGTGCGTTTGGTGGAGCAACAAGGGGACTGCTCATAAAGTGGGAAAGATAAGCTAAGGCTGATGCGGCAATGAGCTGCCTTTTTCCCTAATGTCTGAGAATAGTCCTAGGTTTGTCAAAATTAATGAAATGCTTGGCTACTGTGTTCAGTTACTATAAGAAAGGATACTGGTAAACAAACATGCTGTCAGATCTGCTTTTTATCAAGAGTTCTTGTCACTGTCCTTGCTGACTAAAAGTTTAGCGTTTTAGACATGATTTTTAAATGATTTCTACATGATTCATAAAAATTCAAAAATTTGTTTGTTGCTTTTTTGTAAGAATGAATGCAGATATTGGGAAAAATGTTCTCCATAGAACTCTAGATAATAGACTTGCTTCTTACAACCTGTTCTTGCTTCAGTTGTATTGAGATATAGCCTTACTCGCAGTGGCTATGCCTATATCACTCCTGGAGCTGCCATCAAAGCAACCGCAATGTGAAATGCCTCATGATCTCTCTGCCACCCATCCATATAGCCAGGGCTTCCAGGCTGTTTCAGACACTCTTTATGCATACTCAGGGCAGCACCTGCAGCCTTCGTGTGTGTAAAGACAATAAATTGAGTGTTTAGAATGGGCAGCAGTTCTGAGAATCCATCAAGATGAGAGATTCTGTAATTGCTTCCATTGCCAATGGTGAAAATTGTGTTTGAACTTTTGAAAGTCATTCTTTACAGCCAAACTCCAGCAATTCCTTTTGTCAGAACTTTGATACATTTATTTCTAAGCATCACTTGGCATACACATATGTATATACTACAAAACGTTAGACAGATTCCATATTTTAATACTGATTTTAAAAGACTGTAATTTCATGCATCTTCTTTGTGATTTTTTTGAGGGCTTAATTGCTATGTCGTAGTAATGCTTATCAGAAAGCACTGAAAAGCTTTAATTACTTTGTACTTTGGTTAGTTATGAATGCATGCGAAATTTAACTATTTCCCCAGAAGCAAATAAAGTCCACATTTATTATGTTACATAAAAGTTATGGAATGATTTAGAATAATTAAGCGAAAGGCTCTCTTACTTGGAATTTAGCTCATCTAAATGATGCATAAAATTAATCTCAGAAAATTATTTCATATTACACTCCTACAAGCATTAGAATCTTCTCAGAAAGTTTTTATAGGAAATGCATCTTATGGCAGTAAAATACAGGTGTATTATGTAAAGCAACAGAGTTGTAGTGTGGCCTTAATTTCTCAAATGAAGTTATTAAAATAAAACCATCAGGGAAAAAGAAGAGAAATTACGAAATGTAAAGTAAGACAGAATTTAAAAACAACAAAGCGGAAGAGTTATAGTAATATTAGGCAATTTGAGTAGAAATTTGGGAAATGGAGAGATGCAGGTAATAAGAAGGTAAGAGGAAAAATCAAAAAGAACTGACAAGTTCTCTAAGTTAGCCTGGATATATTCACAGTCAAGTTTTGCTATTGCAACCATATTTAATATCTATTGCCTGTTAAAAGCAACTTGAGTTCCTTCTGACCCGTGTTAGCATTGCAGCAGAGACTGTCAGAGGATCAAATACTGCCTACTTTTCTCAAGAGATTGATTTATTATCAACAGTGAGAATTGCTTAGGTGAGTGAAGTGAGTTTAGAGGAATTATTCTACGTAACAAAGCTGTGTTAGGAATTCCACAGTTTAGCAGTTAAAGCCACACTCTGAATGCAATGATCAGGTCTATGGACAGGAACATGGAAGTTGATGAGTGAAGAATACATGAAATGAATGAGATCAAAGTAGGTTCAGAAATATGTGGTATGAATAAATGACTGGTAAGTTTAGGCACATTAGTGTCTTAGTGATTCCGTGTACATTTCAACTTTTTATAGTTTCAAATAATAATATAAGATATGGTCATTAAGGGTATCTCACTGCTATGGTTTTCCAGGAGTGGCCTGTGAAGCTCAGGTGGCAGTGACAGGCACACTGAAAGCAATCACTGTTAATATTTTATAGAGCTCCAGGAGAGTGATTGCGCCAAGGAATAGATGGGTTTTCTATATGTAAGGAACAGATTTGTAGCCCAAGTTTTTCTAAAGATAAGTTTAGGTGCAGGATGCTGGAAAAACTTTCTAATGGAACTGCAGTTTTTATTCTAAATTAGAGCTCGGAATTAGAAAGTAGTTGGGAAGATTATTTAAAAAAAAAAAAAAAAAGAGAAAAGAAAGGAAAAAGAGAAGTCGTGAAGAAGCAGAACAGCTGCTCTTGTGAGGACTGGTCTTTGTGATGCGATATAACAGTTGCAAAACAGTTTCTGACCTAAAGTGGATGCAGTTCTCTCAATTTGTAGAAGGAATAAGCTTTGTAATCCATGAAACAACTTCCTATAAATTGCAAATGTATGTAGATGCAAAACTTCCATCCAGCACATTCCCCATCATCCTAAAGTCAAGGTAAGTCAATCAAGTTTTAATTGGTTCTAACTAGTTTGGCACTTCCACAAGAGGCTTCATTCTTCATCTGAAGTTGGAATGCAAATTTCATTCATGCTTTTGAAAAAGCTAAAGAGAGAATTTGCTACTAGTTCTGAGGGAAGAATGTTTGTCTGACTGGAAAACATAGGAAATAATTAACTATATCAGAAAAAAAAAATGCATATTTAAATGATCCAGACTGTATGCAGGACTCACATTGAATTGAGAGGGATGAAGCTCTATGAAGTTTCACAAACTGACAGCTGAAGATTTGATAAACTACATAAAGCAAAAGGTCCTTAATATATGCAATTCCATGGTCACAAAAGTGAGCATATTCTAGGTATTCTTAGCCAAGTATCCTCCTTTTTGTTTGAATGTTGCACCGGCCATGATGCAAGAGTGACCTCTGTCTGTGAAACCCTCCTTTTTGTTTCTTCAAGCATTCACTTTGTCCACGCAGGAAAAAGGGTCAGTTTGAGCAAATTTAGTGTGGAGGAGTTGTTTTAAAGAAAAAAAAAAAAAAAGTAAGGAAAAGCTGCATGTATGACATTGTATCACAACATTGCATTAAGAACACAAAAAATGGGTTCTTGGTAAACCGAGATAATTCACTGATGACACTAAAGCTTTACTTGAAATTACTTTCTGCTGTACTATGTTAACCGGAAGGCAGCATCTTCTTATAATATATCATTAACTTTCTAGTTCCTTTTTTTCCAATCTAGCATGAATTCTTTGACATGTAAGAGGAGACAAAGTCTACCACAATCAAGAAATTATGAGTTTCCAGTCGTAATTTCAACATAAGGGAAAATATTTACCAATGCAGGAAGTAAAAATTATTTTCAGTTTTCTTTCTCCTTTCTGTAAAGCAGAGGACACATCTTCATTTCTGTTGAAATAAAACCCACACATTTTTAAGCCCAAGCCCCATGAATACCTCTTCTCTTGATGGCGAAAGAACAAGGGTCGGATTTGAATAAAATTTCCATTTCAGCATTCTGCCTGGAATTTGGAGAATCTTTACAGAAATGCCTTCTTATATCCTACTGTAATGGATTTTGAAGACTTGGGAGAAATCTTGAACTTTTTATTTCAAGCTTAAATGGCAGCTAACCAACTCTAAAAATTTGCTCCATCGTGTGGTATAAAAATTAATTTCACAAAGTTCAGAAAATATCTTGAAGGAAATCTTTAGTAACATAGTATGTGCTCTCACTTCATACAAATTACACTGCTATATGAAAAAAAGCACAAATACTAGTATAATTAGCCATTATAATTTTATCTAAGTTCTATTACTATTTACAAAAAGGCAACACTAAATGATAACATTATTTAGTTAATAAAAACACCGCAAAGAAACTACAATTTTCCATCGCAACATTCATATATTGGCAGTAAGGAAATCTCTGCTTTCTCAGCTGGATGTTAGTAATTAATATCTTGCTGTCTAATTAGATTATTTCCTACTCATTTGAATGTTGATTTCTGAAGCAAATGTCCATGTTGCCAGCATGCACTGTGTTCTAGTAGAACAGAACATCTGGTTGCCCACCAATTAATGTAATATAGGAAGGCACGTCTTTCTAGGGAGAAACTCTGCTGAGTTTATTATGAACAGAAACTCTATGAGATATAAGTATTAAGTAGATGTTGGTATATCATTATCTCTGAAATACAAAGAGATCAAGGTTGCCTTCTCTAAAATTTCTGTAGACCTCTGTAGGACAATGGCTTAAACTTACATTTTCTAGGAAACTTCAAGGTTAAAATATTTTCATCTGAGAAACTGGGCTATATCTACAATCAAAAGAAAATCCTTAAAAGCACGCAATAAAAATAGTGCTTTGTTGGAATATAGTTAACTTTGAGAAGACTATTTTCTTATGGGCCAGATGTAAACCCAAACCATCTTCAAAAAAGTTGGGAAACGTTTGAGGAAAAGGGATCTAGAGTTCATATGAGTACTGCAGTTCTTTAGAAGTTATTGTAGTTGTTCAAGAATCATTTTTTTGCAGTTTACTTCTTTCAGTCCTCAAGGTAACTGTGTCTCAGAGCATGCTGCTCTTCCCATAGTCCTCTCTTCTTTGTCCACGCAGGCTTGGAGAGATGGACAAAACACCACCCACTCTGTGTATGTGCTAATGAACTTGACCAAATTTTCTATCTAATTTCTCCTCCTTTTCATATAGCTACCTTGAAAAGATGTAGTTGGAAGACAGTCAGATAATCTGTGAAAGTTACCCTTAGATGCAACAAGTATAGATATGAGTGCAATTTCTAGCTCTGAAGGTTTTCGGTAGTTGTATTGCTCATCTCAGTGTTTGGGAAACAGTAACAATGCTGGGCAACCATTTTTAGAAGCAGAAACAAATAATAGGCTCCTTAAAAATCCTGAAATCACTTGTTGCAGTAATGTCAAGATCACCTCATATGTTAGGATCATCTCATACGTTACAGAATGGTATAACCTGTACAGTTTAAGAAGAAGCCAGCAATGGTATCCTTCAGTTCTATCTAAAGGCGAAGGGTTACTCTGTAAGAAAGCTTCATTTTCATGCCTGAGGAACTGATCTTCTTAGATGAAGCTTGCCAGTGCTTCCGAGGATAATGTGCAGGGCACAGAAGTGCAGTGTACTAAAAGTTATCAAAGCTGCATTTTTTTATTTTTATTTTTTTTTAGAGAAATTGCCTAGTTCTCAAAATGCTGTTGTAAATATCACTTTACATAAGCACGTTAACGATCAAATATTAGATTACCCTTTTGTGATATTTTCTCAGCTTTAATTTTTATTTAATTGAAACTATTAGTAGTGCTGTAACATTTAGAAGAATGACTGTTGTAAGGTCAGGTGCTGTTTATCCAAAAGTACATATTTGTCCAGCGAGCTAATATTTTTAAGACATTGTAATATTAGCTGTATTATAAACATTTTTTCAGAGTTTGTGCTGGGGTGGGGCTGTAAAGTTGTTTTTTTTTAAATTGCAAAATGATTGATAATACTGTTTTCAGTGATGAAATTTGCACTGCCATAATGTTCTCTGATATAACTGAGACAGCTTTCCAGCTGGGAGACAAGATTTGAATAATATTTTGTGTGAAGTTAGTGAGTTTTTCTGTAAATATTTTGTGCACAGTTTTTCTTTTCCTCATCAAATGTGCAGCTTATATGTAGTTACTGACTTTCTTTACTTTCGTTTCTTCTAACTATAGCCTTTTTCTACCAAAACAGATTTTTTTAAATTAAAATTAAAAATTGCTGAATTGATTCCAAAATATTTAAAGTATTCATTCTAAAAATTATCAGTCTTTAATGATATAGAGTACAGTACTGTTAAAGTACTTTGTGCTAATCCTCCGCATCTAAGAACGTGTGTTACAAGATGTGTGTGAAATGCAGTTTTGCATTTTTTGCCACAAAGTTTTCTACAGAGCATAGACTTTATAAGTGTCTTTATTTATTTATTGGCAATACATATATGATCCAGCCACACTTTTCATTCTATAAGGTAGATAAGCATCTTTAGCTTTTTAAAGTCTGCTAGATTAGAAGAACTAAACAGTGGTCCTACTGTATCTCCAGATAGTTTATTAAGCTCCTTGTTGAAGTCTTAGAGGATGTCTTGTCTTCCACCACATTGAGAACACTTTGGATGACTTTTTTGTTTTTTTTAAAAAAAGAGAAATAGTTTTGTATGAATATTATCCTTATTTAGGATAATATTTAGGATTTATTAGGTTATTTTGACTTTATTCTGACAGTAGAGGATTATTCTCTCAGGATTCAGAAATACATTTTTGATAAAAGCAGCCTCTGAGATCCTTTTCCAAAGACTCATTCTGAACTATTTTACTGAAAAAAAGAAAAAAAAAAAAAAGAGGGGATTATCTTTTTCTAGTCTCTTCAATTAAAAATATTCAGTGCCACTCCTGCAGTCAACATCTCTGTGGGTTTTCTTCCCTTTCCTAGACTTTTACCAGACAGTGGAACAGTACCCGGATTACCTTGTACGCTGATCCAGCAGTGTGTACATGGCACCTTTTGTCTAAGAAGATGCTCAGGGTGATCTTGAAGATTTCCACTTAGACCTTATCTTTGGCTGTAGTTTTACACAGAAGCATCTCATGCAGGTACATTGGACCACTATTTTGTGATGAAACTTTCTTACCTTTTTCTTAATCTTCTCCAAAATCTTCTCTCAGTCAATTCTCACTTGAAGGTGTTTCATGCCATCTCATTTTCTTCTTCTTCCTGGATCAGATGGACTTCCTTTCAATATGTATGCAGCAGCATCTTGTCTGTATGCATATGTACATATGTTTGTAATTTTACTCTCTGTAATTGCTGGCATTACAGTAGAAAAAGCCTGTTGCTTCCAAGAGTAACAGACTTGTAAAACAATGTAAGTTCAGTTAAAAGAGATAGAATTTGTCAGACATTAAAGAGTCATTTTGAACTACTTCTCATCCCATTTTGCCTCTTCAATTATTCAGGAAATCTCATAGATATGACTTTGCTAGAACTCCATTAGTTGTAAGTTGTCTGGTTTTGGTTCCTCCTCCTTGTGATATATTTTGCTCTGGGATTCCAGTGGAGAATCTGTGATAAATGTAGCTTTCAGAAGGACTGTCTTACATATATTTTTCCTTAATTTAAATAATTTCTTTTATAAGATTGGTCTCTTGTGTAAACTGTACATACTTCCAATGCTAGATATTTCTGCTTTCTGCTGAAACGAGCTGTGCATTTTAAGTATGTACCAATATGTATGCCTTTACGTAACTACCAATAATTTGAGTAGAATTGGCTTCTATAGGCACATACTTTACATATCATAATAATGTTTCCTCCTCGATTCGTTTATAAGAAATGAGATGGAAGATCTTTATTTCTCTTAGTTCTTCACTCTTCCTACCAGATTACTTATCCCAAGATAAATCCTTAAAGATTGGGAAAAATTAAAAAAAAAAACCAAACACAGAAATGGGGAAAAACCCAACCATTTATTTATCTTCTTTGTAATGGTCCTCTAAAACAATTAATTTCTCTTTTTAGTTGGAGTGCTTTGAATCTAAGCAGCTACTGAGATTTATGTGAAACTTTGATATTGTAATCAGAATTCTTCTCCAAAGGCTGATTTTCATGATTACAAAATTTCTGGATTGTATTCATTCTTGTAAAATCACAAAAACCTCGGACTACAAGATGTGCTTTTATGTTGAAAAGTACTTGTTATGTTTTAAGTAATTATTGAAGATATCTGTATTAATATTGTTAAAAATGAAGAAAACCGGAAAGAAAACTTTTTTCCAAGAGGCAGTTTCAAATTTCTTTTTATCTTCAAGAAAAAGTATTGCTAAACAGTAGTGATGACTAGAAATACTCTTCATCTGAAGATGAAGACATCTGAAATGTCTTGATGAGACCAACCAACTATAATCCAAATTTAGCATATATGAATATAAAGTTTTACATACAGAGAGCAATGAAAAAGATCTGATTTTGTGTATTTACTTCTCTTACATGTTACCTCTGTTAGCCTTCCTTTGTCATTTCCTCCTTCATTTAGCATGTGAGCTTGCTTGCTTGAGAGGAGATGTGCTACTCCAGAGAGATATGTCTATTCAAGGTAAGAATATGTTTCATTCACAATAAATAAAAAAGAAATTAGGTTTTGTTTGGGATAGGTGAACTCTAGAGGCCACTTCCACTTCTGGTATTTATGATTCTAGGACTATTTCTTTTAATGTGCATGTGTTTTACACAGAAGCTTTAGGTCAGAAAGGGGACCATGTTTTCTGGAGAGAAAAGCAACCGAGTGTTAATGCAATGTGTGGTGATACTTGTAGTTACTCTACCTTTACTAATAAATACCAATCATTTTAAATATTTTCAGATTGGTTATTAATAGGCATATAAGCAACACAGATTACTGAGTGTTGTTGAGTGTTGTTTTGATGCAAATAGTAAAAAATGAGAGGACTACAGTTTGTTTTGCTGCTTCTTTTTTTATGATTTAGTCATTTTCAAGCATTGATTGTCATTAATGCCATCATCTGGAAGTTTTTAAGAACATGCAGTATCAAATTTGTTGATAGAAGCAACATGCAGTTGTGTAAGTTACTTTTTCAGGGACAGATTTTGAGCCAGTTAGTCCATATAAACCTGTTGTACTTGTAACACATTCCTTAATCATTACTGACATGGAAGAAATTTAAAATATGGATTTGTATATAGTGCTTGTTGACTGGTGGGAAATCAAGGACCGATAGTTCCCAGATAGAAATGACAAAATAACAGCACGTGCTCTAATTTGAAGTTCACTAGTGCATTTTTTTGTTTGTTTCTGTGCTATGAGGTTATGTTCAGCTAACAGAGTTAATGGATAAAATCACCATTAAACCTAAATAGCATTTATGTTCACTTCTAGTAACTTTTAGTTCATTGCTTTTACATTTTGCGTAGTCCTGTCATTTTTGCTTATTACTCCTTTACACTGTGTTGCTATTCTTATTAATTTTCTCTGTGTGTATGTGTGTGTATAAAAAGAAATATTTATTCTTTCTGGTACGGGTTAACTTCCTCCACTATTAGGAACATATTAAAGATGAAACTAACACAATGATAATTTGCTGAGATCACTTAAATGTATAAGGAAAATGAGACACATCCTAATATGTGACTGATACAGCTAGAAAAACAACAGAGTAATTATTCTCAATTTCTATTTAGCTATGAAATACTCTGCTACTATTTCAGAAGAATTGCTGTGCATTAAGTTTTAACTTCTCCAGAGGATCTAATAATATGTTGCATCTCTCAACATATTTGTTGTGACTGGAAAGTATTTATGTACTGGGAGCCAAAGTGCACGTGGTTTTGCTAAATCTATCCCTTTTTTTTTTTTGGCCAGCCTTAATGTCTTTCTGTTAAGATCAGTGGAATTGCTCCTAATTTATAAGAAACCATGGCAAGAAGGTCAGATCGAATTATGATGGATAGCACATATTCCAGTTTTGCTTGATGGTTTACGTCATGTCTTTCCCTTGTGTGATGTATTATGTATTAGTTTATTATGTAATGTATTCTGAAAAGGAACATTTTCCTTTAAACAAAGTCTATGGCTGACAAGCAAGGAAGAAGACAATGTTTTGTCTTCAGAGGAAACTGATCATTCATTTTTACCACGTAGTCATGTTAAAAAAATCTTATTTTCTCATCAGCTGTATTAAGATTAAGGGAAACTAATTCAACTTGCATACGACTGTACAAGGTACTGAGTCTGTTCTGTGGCTTCTTACAGGAAGGACGCAGATGAATTACAGCGGGTGAGCTAGGGAAAGATCTCATTCTACATCAGCTGCTTGGCAGTAACTACCTGTTTTTTCCCTGCAGTCACTGCTGAGTAATTTATGATAGTTTATCCCCTTGGTGAAAACGGGATGGTTCACCTGCATTTACCACTCCTCTCACGTACAAGGAGCATGTTTGCAAGTTTGTGACATGTTGAGTTACTGATGGAGCTGGAGAGAGCCCTGTGGCTGGTGCTGGTCCATCTCTTGACCCTTTAAATCAGTTCTGCTTCCAGGTATATTGATGTTTTCCCATTGATCTTCCCCTCAGCTTCCTTCTGCACTACACAAAACTCCTTTTGGAGTTCTTACAGGTAATTATTGATCATGTCTTTTCCTCCAAGCTGGTAAATTTAAGATGCTCTAGGCAAAAACAAAGTACACTTTATGTGTTCAAGACTTATGAAATTCCATTAGCTGTTGTTTTACTGTGGCTACTTCATAATGCAGAGCACAGAGCAAAGTTGTCCCCTAACAGAGCATTCCAAATGAACTCTATGTGATTGCAATGAACCAAAGAGATTTGCTGGTTTTGTTTTAATTGCCACAGTTCATTACCTGTGGGAATGTACATGTTTCAATGCATGTAAAAGTAACTTCCTAAATTTTGATGATGTAGCTGGTTTTTTTGTTTTTTGTTTTGTTTTTTTTTGAGCTGTTTGTCCAGCACATTCTGTAAAGAATTTTAATGGAGCTTAGCATTGTTAATTTCAATTGTAGTTTCCAAAATATTTATTTTCCAAGGTTAAAGGTTTCATCCCTACATATTTGTTCAATAATTTACTGGGAAACAGCAGTGTGCCTTGGGTTATACTCCTTTTCAGATAGCTACATCCTTGTCAGCTCTTGAGAAAAATTAAGCAGCATAGGAAGAAAATATAGAATGAAAATTTAAAGATTTGTTGCAGGGATTATCTTGGGTAAGAATAAATTTTTAATTGAGATGGTTGTAAAATATATGATTCTGATTTTTTTTAAAAAAAAAAATCTTATGAATTTTTAGCAAAATAGTTGATGGTCAGAAAATATATGGACTGCACAACTGGATACTGTCTTTTTTTATTTATTTTTCTTTTACCTTCCTGGATGTAAGGCCTGACCAACAGCTTCTGGGTGGCTAAGGCTCTTAAAAGAGAGAGTAGTGCAGATTTTTGTTAGCATAGTAAAAATTGTTAGGTTAGTACCTCTAACACATCAGTCACCTGCTAGCAGCTTTTGTATAGCTTGCCTTTTTCCATGCAAACAGTTATTTTCACATTATCTGCACATACTTTTGAGAAGTTTTTGCTAATGATTGTAATACTGAGAATGGAAATAGCTTTGTGTGTGTTTCTCTCTAGGCAGCATAAATTCAGAGCAAGTTTTGTTCATAAATCTTTCAGTTTAAAGTATCTTAGGTTTTTTTTCGACTCTGTGTTTAATAAAATTACCAACCTTGAACTTATTTGAGACTTGCAGTCATTGGTCATAGCCAACATAGGTTCACAAGGGGAAAGTCCAGCTTAACCAACTTAATTTCCTTTTATAAGGTCACCCATCTAGTTGCCCAAAGAAAGCCAGTAAATGGTGAATTTGGATTTTAGCAAAGCTTTGATGTGGTCTCTCACAGTATCCTTCTGGATAAACTGTCCAGCACGCAACTACACAAATCCATAATACATTGGCTGAGCAATTGGCTGACAGATTGAGCTCAAAGGGTTATAGCAAAAAGGGTTGCATCCAGCTGGTGGCCACTCACTAGTGGTGTTCCCCAGGGCTCAATTTTAGGGCCAGTGCTCCTTACCATTCTTAGAAATTACCTGGATGCAGAGATTGAATGTATGTTGTCCGCTGACAATCCTAAACTAGGAGGAGCTGTGGATTCCCTCGAGGATAGAGACACCTTACAGAGACATCTAGATAGACTAGAGAGCTGGGCAACCAACTATATGAAATTTATCAAGAGCAAGTGCTGCACTCTCCACCTGTCACAGGATAATCCTAGTTGTCTTTTTGATATAGGACAGTCACTTTTTTGTTTATAAAGTAGCTTTTTTTCATTGGTTAGAGCTTTCTAAAAAGTTGCCAATATATTACTAAATATTTACTTTTTTTTTTCTGTTTTTAAAAACTCTATCGCCTATTGTTTTCTGACAGGCTACAGTAAAGTTTAAAAATTCGATTATATTATATTTCATTTAATGCTATAGACAATTTTAATCTGCTGGGTTTGGCCCATTTAAGACATGCAGTTAAGTAGATTATAGAAAGCACAAATGTAACTGAACATTGTCATATTTGTTTGAAGCACAATAGAGAAAAAAACCTTACAGAGAGAAAATAAGAACAAAAGATAAATTCTAAAGGGCGGGTTACAGTATCTGGAAATATGGTGGATAGTTTTATAACAAAAGGTTCATGTTCTTTTAAAAGCTGAATCATGCCTACATGACATCGAGCAAAACTGACCTGGAATTTATTAGCTTGAATATCCAATTTAATAAAATAAATAATTTTTTAAATTCCATTTTATTCTTCAAGCAGCCCAATTATGAAAAAGAATTCTTAAATTTTAATTAAGATTAAGGCAAGTTTGTAATAACATAATAGTGCAAAATTACTCTATGATATTGTTAATAAAAACATTTACATGAGTATTGAGAGTATCTCCCATAGACTTTGCGAAAAAATTTGTTTACCTGGTTAAAAAGCCAATAAATATACAGGTATTAATCTATCTCTTGCCCCATGTGAATGTGCATCTTTAATTTCCTCCTCTCCCTTCTCTGCCTATCATTTTTTAATAAGCACTGGCCGTTGTAACTTAGAAGAATTCAATAGTGTCTGTGTGCATGAGGTTTAAAGTTGAATGTGCTTGTCAAACTTGGTATGTGAGATGAGTTCCAAAGAAGTCTGAGAAATCCAAGCCAGGATTGCCACGGTCCCATTCTCTGGATGGCCTTGCATTTCTTTTCTGTCCTTTAAACCAGCCTGAGTGCTGATTCAGGGAATTAATGTAAAACTAAACTTTTTTTTTTTTTTTTTCTAAATTAGTTTTGAAAGGGATCAGCTTCCCGAGTCAATCCAGGAGCACTGAGTCCCTCAGCTCTCCTAAGTTGGCAATAAGCTTGTGTGGGCAGATGGAGCACAAAAGGGCACCCTGAACTCTTACTAGAGAGATCTTGCATGCTTGTGGTCTTGCAGATGTTCCTATGACGGGGAATAATCTGTAAATCACACTGTTAGACCCCCAAGCCATCAGAATCTTGCTACAGGGATCTTAGTCCTTTTGCAGACTAGGACCAAGTTAACACATTTAGGCCTAAGAGATACAGAACTTGAAAAGCTACAACAAGTTTAAGTACAAAACAATGATGTGAATGTATCTTAGTTTTCTGAATGATAACATTTAGATTGATTAAGTTTATCTGATCAAGTTTATGAATGTGATGAAGGCAAATTAATGGAGAATGTCTACCATGAAAATGGGGTCTGGATTTCTTGAACATTTTTGTGGGTTTTATCATATATCGTATTTCTCTTTTCTCCTTTTCATGAAAAAACATTTTTCAGGAAATCTTTTTTTTATTATTATTTAAAAAGAGGATATTAAAGTGAAATTCAGAAGTTGATAGAGCTATATAATTAATTTCTAGTTTCCTCTATAAATGCGGTGTTGTGTTTTCATTTTGCCTTTCCTTTATCCAAAACATGTTACAAAACATGCAGTATACATATCTTTCCAGCCATTTGTTTAAATTATAAAAAGTACTCTGGAAGTCTTTCAGAAAAAAAGCATTATAAACCTTACAACTGTAGCAATTGTAATTTTTACCTATACTGAGTTAATCAAATACACCCACTACTGCAATAAGTAATTACCTTGAGTATTCCACAGTATATTGTAACAAGTACATGAAGTATTAATTTTCTGAGTCAAATGCATGCATATACCTAGGTTTTATTTATATCCACCTGTATATATGCTATTTATATACATGTAAACTGTATGTGTGTATTAATTTCCAAGTTTACTTGACCTTCATACATGGTCAGTGATGATATACATGACATACCCTGGAGAGCTAAGATGGGAGAGTGATTCAGGAGGCATTTCTATGGAAAGGTGGCAGTTGTATGACAGCTTTCCTGTCTATACTCTCTTGGATAGTGGGGTATGGGTGTGCAACTGGGCCAAAGCCAATGGGTTACACTATCCTCAGCAGCTGAAATTTTGTTTTCTCTCACAGATGAACATTCTAACTACTTGACTATCTCTGTCCTAACCCAATTTTACTGCAATGTAGCTGCAAGCACTGGAAGCTACACACCCTGTGAACGTTAACTGATTTGGTTGCCTGTGGGAGCCAATACTCACAGCAGGGGTGGTTCAACAGATCCAGGTTATAGCAGGATGAAATAGACTATTTATGCCCCTTCAAAGACAGAGTGCTTTACTCTGGGCCATGTATACGCAAGCTCTCCTTACATTTTATATGTGAAAATCAGAACAAATTTTATATTGAACAATTGACACCTACACTGTTCCATTTTTTTTCCCCTCCTACACAGAATCTTGTGTTTTTTCCAAGTTGTTTTTTTTTCTAGGTATTTTTAGTCAACATTACAGCAGAGTGAATATTTAGTAAATAACAGTGTTTGTCAGTTTATGCTGGTGTTCTTTTATGTGCATACACCTATAAAGATCCCCTGCTAGAATATCTCACATTTTCCAAAAGGCATGGTCTGCTAAGGTTGATTGATTGACCCTTATAAATCTATCTCAGTGAAAGTCTAAAATTTTAATACAGTAGTTCATAATGTTCTCAGAACGAAACTAAGGAATAGAAAACAGTGCTCATGGCACAAATCTTCAGCAGGTTTTTCATCTTTTTACTCAACTTTTTTGTAGTCCACTGCTGTATGCTGCTCAGTTTTCCAAGCATTCAGATCCCTTCTGAACTAAGTGTTCAATGATTTTAGACAGTGCAAAGTTTCACCAACCAAAAATGTTTACAACTGGAATGTCTGATTATCTCCTTTCTTAGCCTTAGCTTCTCATAAATTTATATGGCACAAACTATTTTTAATCTGTCCTGAGTACAGCTAACAGTTCTTTATCTAAAGTAGAATCTTGTAGTATTTCTTTCAATTTACCTTTTAATGTTCCCTCTGTGACAATAGATAGTGGTAATAACCATGAAAACTGTATGCTGACTGTAAGAAATGATATATATTATCTCCATTTATGTGGTGCTCTATTTCTGTTCATACTTCAACAGGTATGCTGTAGCTCTCAGAGGGAAAACTAGGACTTGTACCTTCCGTTCTCTTCAGTCCTGAAGGTTAAGACTTCAGTCTTCCTTCACCTTATGGATTTTGTTTTTTTAAAAGTTGCTATTGGGCTGAGATCTAGTATGCCAAGTTTCAGCCTGGAGCAAAATTTTACATCTGAGTGAAGAGTACATGGATAATCCAACTGGAATTGTCTCACATAATATAATATGCAAAAAAGGATCTTTGTCAGAGAGGTAGTCTTCTTAAGGTGAGCTTAAAGTCAACCAGCTTTCACTTTTTAATTTTTTTGCTGCTATATACTCCTCCCTGAAGGAGCAAGAGTGATGCCTTAAGGTCAAACAGGTGCACCACAGATCAATACTCGGTATATCCATTTATCTTTCTGGTTCTCTTTTATTAAAAGTTTCAGCTCCATTGCATAGATGTTTGAGGCTTATAATGGGACTTGTTTGCTATGTTTTTAGTTTAGGAAAGCTGTTGCAGTAATTCTGATATATATGAGGAATGTGAAGGACATATACTGATTGTGCATAAATATTTTTGATCTCTGGCTCATTCGGGAGGAACACTTAATTTTTGCAGTGTGTTGTCATTACCCTCAATTCATTGTATGACCTTATGGATACATGTCAGAAGTCATATCACCAGAATGATTTTGGACTGTTGAAACTCTTTTTTTTTTTTTTTTTTTTTTTTTTTAATTCTCCCTATACTTTAGCATTTGCAGGCAGGTGGTGCCACCATTGAAATTATTAGTAGATATATTAATGTTCAAAACGATGTAGAAATGTGTCCAGTCTTCTAGATTATGCCTGACATAGTCATGAAATGGTAACTGGACAAATGGTAAATAGTATTAAAATTCAGGATTATTTATCCACAGAAATATATGAAGTTCATGTTGATAGTTGTTAGTAAGGTGGTAAGATTACTGGTCTATTAGGGCTTTCAGAAGAACTCTTGGTTAAATCCCTACAGTATTTCTGAGCTGGCAGTGAAAAGCTGTTTGCTAGCTGTTGTTCTAACAAGGGGTGAATCTTACACTGCAGCCTGTGGGATCACTCCCTAACAGTATTTTTTTCATTCATTTGTGAGTTATAAGGTTTGCACACTGTCTGGAAACAGTGTACATCCTACCCCCAAACCTGGCACCATCACACAGCAGGTGAAGAGATATAAACTGGAAAGTGAAGCTTGCTATACCTGTGCATTAGCTTTCAGTGAAAGCAGAGACTTCAACTAAAAAAACATTAAAGTTGCCACTAGTTTTAACTAAGGGGAAAAAGAGATTTTTAGATATACGACCAACTTGCCCTGCCTCTCAGAAGGTGTTGTGCAATTAGACATGAAATTATCTCATACATAAATCTTAGTGTCTTGAAAAGGTTTAGTCCGATATCAAACTGTTTCTCACTGTGTCAAAACTGGTAGATCTGTTCACAATATAGTGGCATAGTAATCTCTGAGGAATTCCAGTGCTGCTCTCATTGAACTAGAGGGCAAAACTCTTATGGATGATAACACGAGTAGGTACCGACCCACAATCTGTCTAAAATGAACTTGCAATGGCTTTGGAGAACTGTGATCTAACTGATTTCTCTGGCTTCAAAATACCTAGAGAAATGATTGCAGAAAATTATTTTGCTAATGAAATCACTTTGTACAGTACTTCTAATGATTTTCTATTAATTGAAGTCCATTATCTGATAGAAAACCCCGTAGTTTTGGGGTCAAATAATTCTAATTAGCCCATCCAAAGTGAGACTAGGGGAATAATGTGTTTTCAAAACTTTTCACTCACTTGATAATTCATGGTTCATGTGATTGGCAATGAAAAAAAAAACGACCATACCATTTATTTCTGACAGTGCTTAAGATGTGGCACAAAAAAAATCCCCACCTTCTTACCGGTCCAAAACCTCTTACTGCCACCTTATAATACAGTAAGACAATGATTTCACTCCTATTCCTCTTAAGTCAATGTTTATATCACAAAATGTATGGCTGGAGACACCTGGCAGAATTTCTGTTTGCTTATTTAGGGAGATAGGGAACTGGTAAAGGAACCAAGATGAGCTCTGTCTCCACTCTCATAGTGTGACGAGTTTGGAAACATTTGTCAAAACCGGCACTACTCTCTTCCATGTTACAGTGTTCCGTGCATCTAGCTCTGTTCATCTAACAAATTCAAGATACTGTGGGCATGTGAACAAATGGTGCCTTGCAGTCTGCCTTGGAGAAAGAATGGATGGATGGTGTTTATCTCAAATTTAAAAAGATAAGGGAAAAAGCAGCACAGTAGTTCAGATTCTCAAAACTGCTGAGTACCTAACTTTCATTTAATTAATTAAAGTTTGGCAGCTGAGTATCACTGACTAGATCACTGCAAAGAAAACGTTCGTAGTAGATTTCTGAGGTTTTCCTGACCTTTCTTTTTAAGAATCTCTTTTCTGTACAGTATTGTTGCATTCCAAAGAAATTAGTATATAAAAGCAAATAGGAAAATAGGAAGAAAATGGGGAAAAAAAGGAAATAATTCTTTGATAGGATGTAAAAATTGTTGCTATTTATATAAACATATCATAAAAGCCTATGCTTGCATTGAGTCTTAATTACTCAGAGTATTATCTTTTGATAATTAATTAGAAATTTATCTTCCAGGATACTTCTACCAAAGTCGGTCAATGTATTTTTTATGAAGATCAATTTGCCCTATTAGCATTAATGACTTGTACACCTTTAGTATCTGTAGGTCTGAGCACACTGATCAAGTTTGAGTGCACCTTACACCTTGACTTGACAGACTGAGAGCTACTTTTTTTCTTCCTCTGCTTCACCAGATTTATACCATGTATTGAAGACTCCTTATATAGCTCTGAAGAATGTAGACATCTTTAATTCAAAAGGTGGAAGACAGATCGCGGTGTAGGGGGGGGTGTAGAACCGAATGATAATACTATTGTTTAACTATCTCATCTTCAAATTATTGGGGAAATATTTTTCTTCACCATCCCTTCTGCACTGTGATAAAGCAAAGTGTCCTTGAATACTTTTTAAAAGTTCATTATTTTCCTTCTTCTGCTCCTTCACATGACCTACTTTCTTTTGAAAAATCAGATTGGTTGCCATACGTTTTTGTGAACTGCCCCTTTTGCCAAATACTGTGATGTTGATTAATGGACTGAACTTAATCCATTAAGTTCAAAATGTACTGGAAACAGAAGGCGAAGAGACAGTTTTACATAAATTAATCTCAGAATGATTATTGGTTTTAAATATTCTTCACTATTTGCTTTATCATTCTGTTTTCATAAGAAGTTGGTTATTCTTTCTGTTGTACAAGAATAAATACTCACGTTCACAGTTTTGCTAAATGTAATATAGCTTTTAACTGCCCTAAGACAATGTTTTCACAGTCATTTCATTAGCTTTGTAAATCTTTCATATTTAAAACTAATAACACTTATTTACATTACAAATGAGTCACTAATTTGATAAAGCTTGATAACAAAAGCTACACTATATGATAATGAGGTTTATTTTATATTAGCAAATATAGAATACCATTAGGAAAACCCAAAATGTGCCTATTAAAATCCTTTCTTGTTTTTACTGTACTGATAGTTTTCCTACTAAAAAAGCATCTTCATGTCATTGTAAAAAAGTCATGGGATTTGTCCTCTTGATGCCTTCAATTTTAGTTATTTCAAGTAGTTGTATATAGCATAAGGGCCACGTTTGAGAAATCGGTTCTATATACAAACCCTCCTTTGAAATCTCTACTGTGTATGCTTCTTCAGCAGCGAATGTTTCATAAGCTGAGTTCTGTTTACAGTCATGAAGTTCAAACATGTAATTTCTGTTAGATGGATGGTGACTCCTAAGCAGCACAGTCTTGGTGGTGCATAGATGTAACCGATTTTCTGACATCCTAGATCTGGAACATTCTTGCTGATGGTACATAAATGAGATTGGGACTTGAGTTCTCTGACTGCTTCCTGAACTCTACTCCATTCCTTGGAATGAAAGGCAGTAAAAAATACTGTAGTCACTAAAGGAATTGTCTTTGATTTTGAATGCACTCAGCAAGCAGTTTTAGTTAAAATAAATAAAGAAATCACTTTTAACGTAATCACTGTTCAGACAAGTATGGTGTGTTACGGCCTCAACAATAACTTCCCATGAGGCGATCTGGTCAATAAGACTTCAACAAGTCTACTTAGAAAAATGATTCTTACTATTTAAGGCCTTGAACAAGATCCAAAATTGACAAATCTGGAAACCACACGTGAACCGTCTTATTGGTATAAGCATGGAGTAACATGATAAAGATAGTGTTACTTACACCAAAATTTATCCTTAAAAGTAAGTTGCAGAACTAGATGGCCTCTCAAAAAGTTGTGATCAATTGTTCAAGTGGAGACCTGAGATGAGAGGAGTCCCTTAGGGATTGATACTGGGACCGGTGCTATTTAACATATTCATTGCTGATGATACCAAGCTGTGCAGTGCAGTTGAAATGCAGGAGGGACCAGATGCCACCCAGAGGGACCTTGACAGGCGGGCCCATGCCAACCTCATGAAGTTCAACAACACCAGGTGCAAGGTCCTGCATCTGAGTCGGGACAATCACAGGCACAAATACAGACTGGGAGATGAGTGGAGTGAGAGCAGCCCTGCAGAGAAGGACTTGGGGGTGCTGATTGACAAAGCACTTGATATGAGTCGGCAATATGCATTTGCAGCCCAAAAAGCCAACCATATCCTGGGCTGCATCAAAAGATAAATGCCAGCAGGTCAAGGGAAGCAATTCTGCCCCTCTACTCTGCTCTTGTGAGACCCCCTCTGAAGTACTGCATCCAGCTCTGGAGATCCCAACCCAAGAAGGACATGGATCTGTTGGAAAGGGTCCAGAGGAGCATTACAGAGGTGATCAGAGGGCTGGAGCACTTCTCTCCAATGAGAGCAGGCTGAGGGAGCTGGATCTGTTCAGCCTGGAGAAGAGAAGACCCTGGGGAGACCCCGTAGAGACCTTCCAGTATCTGAAGGGGACCTACAGGAAAGCTAGAGAGGGACTTTTTATGAGGGCATATGATGATAGGACAAGGGGCAGTGGTTTTAAACTAGAGCAGGGTAGATTTATATTAGACATTAGGAAGAAGCCTTTTGCTCTGAGGGTGGTGAGACGCTGGAGTGGGTTGCCCAGAGAACTTGTGAATGCCTCATCCCTGGAAGTGTTTAAGACCAGGGTGGATGAGGCTCTGAGCAATCTGGTCTACTGGAAGGTGTCTCTGCCCATGGCAGAGGCGTTGAAACTAGGTGATCTTTAAAGGTCCCTTCCAGCTCAAGCCATTCTGTGATTCTATGGTATGATTCTATGAAATGTGTCCATGGAATATTCATAGATACTCTTCTTTTCAGCCGTCATCCTGGCGTCCTAAAAGAAGATCAAATAACTGAACTCTGGCAAACTCAGTGTTTTCAGTTCTGTTAATCTCAGTTGATGGGTCCTTCCCAATCCTGTCCGTGCCTAACAGGCTTGCAGCATGTCCCACAGCACATCTGGATCCCAGGTAATTGTCTTTTTTCTCCTGAAACTTTTGCTGATTTCCATATCCTTCCACTTTTCATCAGGAAAAAATTTACTTTTTGTTATTCTATTTTTTAAGCAAGACAAAAAGCTTGATTTTGCCTGATTCAGCTCAGCAGAATTTAGAAATAGGATACATCTCCAATCCTCCAATATCAGAGAACTTATTGGGTATCTGCATAGGTCCCTTGCTTTCCTCTTTTGTTTACTTACTGCACCACAATTAGTCAAAACTTCTTACTTTTCTGTGAAATCTTATTCTAAAACATGAGTTTTACTGCCCCCTCCCCCCCCCCTTTTCTTTTAAAGACAATAGGAAACTCTTTCAATTTGAATTAAATGAAAGATAATGTGAGTGTTTGGCAGGGATATTCTGGGACTTTTGAACTAAGTTGCAGGTATCAAGCATTTTAACATTTTGATATATACTCATATTGTCCATATATATTTTTAATGACAAGTTGTGTCAAGCTGCATCTGCTTTAATCTCACTTACTATACCAGGTTGCTGCAAAAGCATTTCTTTTCATTTTCTTCCTCAACTGACAAAAACCATGAGTCTACGTTTTTAATGGCAAACAGGGTTTCTGTATTCAGAAAAAAAAAAAAAATCTTTTTGAAAAATTAGGTGGTGCAGTACACATTTGTACGCTCCTGTCATAACTAAAGAAAAATTGTCCTGGTGACATCACTGTAGCCCCTTGAAGGTTTGCTACCCATCATATAGTTTTGAAAACCTTGTCATAATAAACTTGCATGTACTTGACATTAATGGTTGTTCCTCCATGAGAGGAAGATCCATTTAGATGAAGGGGATTATTCTGAAAAGCAAATGACAAATCTATGCTCTGAGAAAGAGGTTTAAGTATCAGCTATGAAACTTGCTTTGCTTGTTGCCTCCTGTCAAGGTGGTGAACATCCACTGTACATTTTGATTCTTAACAAAAAAAAAAAAAAAATTCAAGTGTAAAATATGAAGGCTAGATAAGTTCTTAAAGCCAGAAAACATTATTTTAAATGCGTCTTCCTAATCACAACTCCCATGCTTCTCTATATCAATAAGGAAACAGAAATTTAAGCCTGTGGTTGTTAAAGATATTTTGTTTGCTTTCTTTTTGCAAAGCATAACAGCTTACTTGAAAAATAATTAGAATATAGATTACAGCTGTGATTGCAAACTATTTAATTTAATATTTATTAAGTGAGAATGTAATGTAAAATTGCATGGTTCGTGAATTAATGAAAATTATTCTATCTTTTGAAAAGAAATCATGTCAAAACCTTCTGTTACAATATTTATTATGTTGAGAAATTTTTCATCCTTTTCTCTTAGAAAAATATTTGCTATATATTCATTTTATAACAAAGAAATAATTTCAAATTTAGATTTGCAGCATGATTCAAGGAAGTAGACCTCTGCATTTCTTTAACTTTTAAAATGAAATTGTGAGAAAACAAGTTAAATCATTTCACTCTTTCAATCCTGCCACTATGTGTCTACTCTGTTGAAATATTTACTAGCAAGATATCTCACTTTACTTTCCAGAACATTTTTAGCATTTGGAAAAAACCCCTGTGACCTAATACAGAATCATGTATGTGACAGTCATAATGTCTAGTCATGCAGATAAGCATGCGAGTTTCTCCCACAATACTTTTTGTGAACGCACTGATGAACAGTTATGTTTCTGCAGCAGGTTACTTTCCTCCTTGGTAAGCCACTCTTGACCTCAAACTTACAGTCTAATTGCAGGCACTAAACTTGAGGGATTTATTCATTTATTTATTTATTAATTTTTTTTTAACCTGCTCCAGTCCCTGCTGAATCTGACAAGAGTCTGTCCCAGCTGTAGACCCAATAATGACTTTTTCTTTAATTGGTCCCACATTGTTGAGGATCTACTCTACCTTTGCAGCTAGTACCCAGCCTTTTCCTGGGAGTATATTAGTATCCAGTAATATTACGGGGGGGGAAAAATTGCTATCACTGCTTCCATAGCTGGTTGCCTGACAAAAGTAGAATAACTTGCTGGTTTGAAATTTTAGGTGTTTGGTATCTAGAACAACAGCTGCTGGGTAGCAATTATGGCTACTGCCATAAGCATCAGGTAGATGCTGGAATAATTAATTGACTGTTATCTCCAAGCTCTTATTCTGAGTGACTCCATTTCCACTTGTGGAAACATAGTGTCTTGTCTCACAGCATACATAGAAGCTACTGGATCCAAAAATGATTTTTCATTAGAATACAAACATTGTTTAGATGCACATTTCTTGGCTGTCAAAGACTGCAAAAGGGATATTGGCTGTGCTTGACAGGCTTTCTGTGCCAGTTCAGAATCTCTACAGACTTGCTCATGCATCTTAAAGGGAATTGACTACTTCCCCATAGATAAATGCAATATTGTGTCCTTACATCCAAGTTCCATTTTTTAGGATTTGCTTATTGCTCCTGGAAACTGGATAAAAAAGCTAACAGATTTCTGCTTCAATCAATAGAGGCCAGCATGCACCTAAATATCAGTAGCTGATCATCCTGTTTTGCTGGAACTTTGTGCACTGCTATTACACAGCCTTCTGTCTTTACAAGACCAGTAAATCACTTTCCTGTAGCTGCAGGCTGATCTTCTCATCCTGTCATGTTGCCTCCTCTGCCCATTCCTGTTTGCTGCTCACTGGCCAAAACACGTGCAGAATGCATGTTGATGATGAAGTGTCTTTTCCATAAGTGCCAGTCTGAAATCTAGAAATCTCTGTAGCTTGTCTTCCTGTAGAAAGGATGCTTGTGGGGCTCTGATCATTCACCTGCCAATGTGTGGTGTTTAGGCTGCTCATTCATTCAGTTAACTTTGTACTCCAGAAACTGATTGCAGAGAAGGTAAGAACTGCCTGTGAATGAGATAGGTAGTGTAAATGTGGGAGCGCTACTGTGTTCTTTTGGTTATACAAAGGACAATCAAGCTATACTTGTAGAGCTTGTATAAATTCTACTTGGACTCTAAAGGCTTTTGTGGCCCCTGCTAGCCTGGCAGCCCACTGCAGTGATGGTCTTCCTAATACTATGTGGGCTGAACGGGAGGAGGGAGCAGAGAAGAGCTGTTAAGGGAACGTGATCTCTTTAAGCTGCAGAGATCTTTCCTGAGGCCTTTGATTACCTTTAATTTGAGTGTATCTGTTTTGAAGAAAAATAATAGTGAAGAGCTCTAATCATATTTTAGAATGTTATTTATGAAACCAAAAACTAAAAGAAACAATGGCATTGTTTTCAAACTAAACAACTGTTTGTATTGAAATAACAAATGTGAGGTAAAAAAAAAAACCAAGCCGGACTCCTCCCTTCACCCATAGTGCATCAAGAATGCCAGGGCAAATCCTCCAGCTCTACACACAGTTTTCAGCTTCTTTATCTTTTCTTACTCACTGTTTCTCAAGAATCCTTAACTTGATATAATACTTTTATATATATATAAAATAAATACTCTGGCTTGCTTCTTATCTTGCTATTGTGTTCAGCTTTTCCTTGTCAAATGTGATAACCCATATTCATCTGCCTTGACAACTAACTTATAGAAGTCAATCAAATTTGCCATCTGCCCATCTGGGAATGTCCATGTACTCATGGTTCACCTTCATTTGAGTGTGGCTATTACTATAAATTACTCTTCATAGTCTAATTTAATTGTTTGGTCTCCTATCAGTCTCAGCTTCACTTCTATATCACCTTTCTCCGCACAGAGGCAAACTAGCTCCTTTTTTGTGGATCTTCTGAAAACTTAGTACAAAGACAATCTCGCATTTTTGCAAACTAGAAGAGACTGCAGAAAAGAGAACTGTAGATGGGCCATAACATCTTGTAGGTCTTATCCTCTTGTTAGGAGACATGAATCTACAGTAAAGAGAAAGGCTACATGGCATTAATTGTATCAGAACATCATTACTAATTTTACAGTGACATAAGTTAATGTATCTATCAAAACATCTGTTTCTTTAGCACTGTAATTTATTTTAACACATTTCTTAAGAAAGGAATTGCATGGGAAATTGCAGATATTTTAGAAGACAGAAGACCTGTATATAGGTACAGCAGTACTTATATAGGTTTAATCTAATGTAGTAAT
The DNA here is from genome assembly GCA_013396935.1 of Baryphthengus martii. NCBI lineage: Eukaryota > Metazoa > Chordata > Aves > Coraciiformes > Momotidae > Baryphthengus > Baryphthengus martii. The sequence goes on from VWZK01013787.1 coordinate 58,957, forward strand.
ATACATCTGCTCTTTTTTCAATGTAGCCCTGACAGTTTTTCAAGCTCTGTACAGGACTGTGATGATAACAATAGACCACTTCCCAAGAAGCTTTTAGATTCAAGTTCTAGAGAATACACTGTCACTTCAGTATGTTAGTTACATGTAGAAAAATCAATAGTATGGACAAGCTATCTTTTTCTTTTTCTTTTTTTTTATTTCTTCAAAGACTAAGGTTTTAAAAAAATATGATTGTGGGGTTTTTTTATCCTCTCATTCCTTTTGGAGAGAAAAAAAAAGCTATGTTTAAATTTTCCACCTGATGTTTTATATTGTGATATTTTCTGTGAGGTTGCCTCAGCCATGTCAAATGATATAAAGTTACATGATGTCATTATGTGACTTGCATTGAGTTATCTCAATGTGACATACCAGGCAGGCAACCTGCTTTAAAAGACACACTTTTCTGGAAACTGCAGATAATTTTCCAAGAGTCGAAAGTAGTTAGTAGTGGCTGCCCTAGATAATGACATCAGGCCTGACATTCTTCAGTATATTTATTATTGATTTGGTGGATGAGTTGGTGAATGTTGCTGATAACAGAACATTATTTAGACTAAAGAAAACCTTGCAGAACAGCAAGATTTTCCAAAGGATCAAGTCAAACTGAGCGACTGAATAACATGGTGATAACATGATGGTGATAATATGTTGATAAAATGAAATGTATGAACTTAATACTTTAATGTAGCAGGTAGATAATTTCTTCCAACATGGCTTAAATTTTTAACACATCAGTGAGTTCAGAATGAACAATACTGCTGAGGTGAAGATGTATCTAAATTTCCCTATGGATCGTTCTTCTGTTCCCGCTGAAATTGGTAAATCATCAGTGATGAATCAAAATTAACAAAACCTCAAAATATTGTAAATAAAAAAATCGTAGGGCATGCTGAGCATCCTGTAGGAAGCTTCTTGATTTTTATTTTTTTTTTCCAGCCCAAATTGACGTGATTTTGCTATGCAGTTCTGTGTCACTTCCTTCCATGTCATCAGCATTATCCTCAGAAAGGCTTTATACTCTGCTCCGTATCATCACTATTCCAGAAAAGTAATGAACTCAGACAAGAAGAACACTAGCAAAAATGAATAAAGATTTGTAACCTACACTATACTAACCATGTTGTCACCTTCAACATTCATGGAGTTCAGAATTATTATCCTCTCTCCATTTTGTTTGTTTGGTGTGTCAAATACAGACTGTGTTTTGTTTGTGTTTTGTCACAAAGTGCTAATGACAATATATTTTTTTCTATTTATTCTCATTAGGAAAATAGAATACATGAGTGATGTGTTGTAGCACAGCTGCAAGTAGCCTCCTTAAAAAAATCCTGAAGAGCAGATGTTTGCTTCTACTCTTACAAGTGATTCTTTAATAGTTCATTCCCAGTCTTTCTCCTGGTTCTAGTCTGCTGTTGAATTTCTATTTCAGCTGATTGTTTCTTTTATTTAATTTGTGTTCCAGCTACCTCCACTGACACAGCTCCAGCTGCTTCAGTTTCTCTATCAGTTTCCAAGAGTAAGTGGAGAAGGACATCTCTCATACCATCAAAGGAAAAAGCTTAAACCCTTTGTTTCCTGCCATGCCTCTCAAACAGTGGTGAAGAGTACAAAAGGAATAGCAGAAGGAATATACTCATGCTGTAAACTAGGTCCTTTTTTACATCATGACGTGAAATTGGTCCTAGGGTGTGTGTAGGGAGACAAAGGTTTTCAACACAGATAGCAAAATAGCCTAGGAAATTAAACTAGGATTTCTCTGGTCTGTCAAAACAGAACTTTTAAATATGTTTTCCCTCGTGGTTAGTATAAAGGGTTGATTCAGACAGATTTATTTTAAGGAAACTTCAACCTAGCCTTCCAACAATCTTGTATGCACTTCCACAAATTTTTGCATAAAATTGTCTTCTAAATTTTGTCTAGTTATCAATGTATCTGCTAGGGACTGTTAGAGTTTTGCAAATCAAGCACATTAATATGGCTTACTGTGTCTTTAGTTCTATCAACATCTTTTTGTTATTCATTAACAGGTAATCTGCCACAGAAAAAATAAGATTTCTTACACTTTACTGTCTCTTTGATTTAGAAATAAGTCAATTAGAAATGGGTCCTATTCATGTGTTGTGAGGAATGAAGAGGACATCATTGATGATACGTTAAGTAAGTTCAAAATATTTCTTGCCATAATCATGTTAAGTTTGTCATTTGGACTGAAATGGGACAAAAAGAAATAAAAGGATGGCTGAATTTAATCTGATCTTATTTTAGGAGAAGGTGAGAAAAATCAATGTACGGAAGACACAGAACGGAAATGGGAAGTGTTGAAAGATAAATGAAGGTATTTCATCAGCGAATATACTATGACCAATAAAAAATGATCCAATGTAGATGAAAAATAAAGGGTCAGAAAGAGACATCTATAAGGTGTAAAATATCCAGACCAAAGGAGAAATAGAAAGATTAAAGAATAAAGTCAGGTAAGTGTAAAAACACCTGATAAGAAATATAAAGGTGAAGAATAAAAAGAAAAGTGCTGGTGGTTAGGAAAAATAAAATGTTTGAAGTGCCTAAAGGAACAAGATGATGTTGAAGGAGGCTGTAAGGCACTGTAAAAATAGTTCAGAAATGGCTTTCATAAGAAACATGCAGAGTAAAATAATTCATAAAATTCATAAACTGATTTTGAGTTTAAAAATCAAGTCTGAGTTTATAAATGAACATGTGCAAATAGGAAAATTCATATTTTGCTCTTTAAGTGACTAAATTCTTCCAGCTACTTAGGTAGCTGGTATGAGATCTTTTGAAATATTTTTTTACCATTTTTTTCCACTCACCCATTCAGGAGAATGACATTCCTAAGAACAGAGAATTGGAACACAGCAGGAGTGATCGAGGTAATGCAGTCAGGAAGTAATTTTGCTTGCCTTATCATTTGCAATGATTAGAATCAGATGTAAGAAGAAATAATTGCTGAATCAACTAAGATGTAATCAGGTCCTTATTTGTGCAACAATTTGTTGTAAAGGGGTTGCCACCTTTCATCTGACACTTTTAAAGTTCAACTGATGTGTTCCACTCTGAAATGAATTAGAGTTGCTCATACAGGCAGCCACTCTGTCAGAACCAAGAGACTAGCTTTGTATCTTTAACTGCTCCAGCTTTTTTTGTAAGCACATCTGTCTGTGTTCTGATGCAGTAAACATATTTATGATATTAAAATACGTGAGGATGGATAGATAGATAGATGGAAAAGAGGATAGACACATAGTCAGCTTCATACAGAAAAGATTTTAAGTGTTTTCCCTTTTTTCTCACCATTTTGAAAATTACATTCCTCTAGTTATATGTTGAAAGTTATTTGGAAAAGTAATCAGCAAAGTGCAGTTGTTCAAGTTTCTTTTTATTGTAATCCAGGGCAAAATATAGTGGCAAGTCATACTTTATAAAATAGCCAAGCTAGGATTTTAATTTTTTTTTCCAAAGTAAAGCAGTTATAAGACAAAGGCGCAATCCACTCAGTAGGACTGGGTGTGTGATGAAAGAGAGAGAGAACAGAAATTTCCATGAAATATATATACGGGGAGAGAGAGAAAAAAAGATTTTTTTTGACCCTCAAATTCCACAGATTCAAGCAAATAGCCTAAAATCTCTGTAAATAACTTTCTTGAAGGTAATTAGGAAACTAAAATATAAATATATAAGCTGATTTCCTGGTGATGCTCAAGGATACTGCATTTCAACATCTTAATTCTATGAGTTCATAAAAACCTATGTGTTCAGCAACAGTGCTTAGACTGTAACGTAAGGAGCACTAGCCAGAAACATTTTAATAGATTCAGATGATATAAAAGATTATAACATATAGTTGCATCTGTTGTTAAAATGCATCATTTACCGATTTTTTTATTTTATTTTTTTTCACAAAACGTTAGTGTAATCCAGGTTAGCAGAATCCTTCCACATTTTTATGTAGTTACCAATGTGAATTACTGAGAATAAAAAAATGTCCATGAGGAAGAATAGTAATTGATATATTGGTAATATTTTGCAGTAATGGGATAATCCATTTGTGGTTTTTTTTACAGGCTGCACACAAAGCATGTCAAAAAATAACGTTTCTGGGCAAAAATAAGATAGTATATGGCAACAGATGAATCTTGTATCATTTTTATTATGAAAAGTAAGGGTTTGGAATGGGAATTTTACATAACTGAAAAAGCTAAATCATTTTTAATGGCTCAAACAGAGTAATACTAGGAAGAGCTGGTAAAATGGGAAAGATTCTCCTTTTATGATTGTGAATAAGAATACTATTTTAATATATTTTTTAAGATAGTTGAGGTGTTTGGTTTAAACAAAATATTCAGCATCAGATTTACTACTGTAGACTGTATGACATTATATAAGAGAAAATAAATTATGAGCAGCTTACACTGAAATGGAGAGATTTAAGGAAGATTTGGAGTGTCATTGGTTTTGATTGCTCCTTTTATTTCTTATTAATAAAATTTCACTAGCTGACACTGAATATAGCTTTTTCATAGACAGGTTCATCCAAGTTCACTTCCTGAAGTATTTCACAATACTACTCTATTTAGATTCTACTGACATTTGTAGCTCAGAATAAGATACTATTGCATTGAGAGAGAGAATTTTATGTTTTTAAGGGAAAAAGAAGCATGTCTTCCCAGAAACCTATCCAAAACTTCTCTGACCTGTTCTATTCATGAACACAAATAATAAATTTCACTATGACAGTGGGATGCCTGGAAGCTCTATGTACAGCTATATGGAATAGCTGTTCACTTTGGTGTTTTCACCTTTCCTTTCTTATTTTCTGCTTCTTAAATCACACTATCACAGACCAATCCTCTGGCTTCTCCTGTGATTTTTTCCATTACATTTTAGGAGCCAAGTTAGTTGGTATAAATTGGGGGTGGAAAATGTGAGAAGTTTGGATGCAGTCCTTTCTTACTCTGCGTGAAATTCATGTTGTCACTCAGTAGAGACTATGTATATGGTGTGTTTTATCAACTCTTAACAAGAGACTTGTTAAGACTGGACTTAACAACTGGATTGCTTAAATCAGCATTCGTGCTTGAATAAGTTTACAGATGGTGGGGAAGATCTTTATGCAGAGTTTGGTTTGCTCCTTTACAGTGACTATAGGGACTAGTTGTGAAGATTGTCTCTGGAATCATCAGGCTGAAGGATTTGGTTTGTGTCTGTGATACCTGTTTTCTTTTCCTCTACAATAACTAAGACAAAACAGAGAATCTTTAGTGAGCCATATCACTGAAAGCACATTTTAATATTAAAATCTTTTGAATTAAAAATATTTATTAATAGTGAACGCATATATAATACTTATAACCTGCAAAGCAGCGGGAAGTCTTCAACTTCTGTGGTGATTTTTCCTTACACTATTCATTAGGGGTAGAGGAGGAAACAAAAAAAACCCCTCACTCATTGAGTTGTCACTTGCGAAAAGCCTAATCCCTGCCTGGAAACATTTTCAAACAATGAGGACAATGATTGTTCATATTCCTCAGTGACAATTTTGAGTGTTTTTCTGTGCTTTGGTCAAGAAGATTTCATCATTGACTTCAGTGAGTTAGGAAGCTAGACCTTCTACAAACTCCAGTTGCAAAGATAAGAAATTAATGGACAGAGGAAAAATAATCTATTTGCTAGTAGGCTGTCCTAACTGAAATAGGCTCGTTGGCAGTTTCCGTTCAACTGCATCTGTTCAGTGGAAGAAAGAAGAGATTAGCCTTCTCACTTGGGCATACTTCATTAACAGAAAAATCAAAACCTTCTTTACGTAGAAATCGGTATGAATTATGATATTGGATTCAGTGGGTAGGATTTTTTATATAACTTGCACAGGGGTTGAATCAGGTCTTAAATTCCAACTCAGAGAAGAGGTATGACTCTATGCTATAATTAAGATCATAATAAAAGTTAGGCATGACTCTGTGCTATAAATAAGATTATCATAAAAGCTAGGCACATTGTTCTAGTATGCACAGTTGCTTGATACACTAGTAGCTTGGTTTGCTTTGAAATTAAATTAATTGTCCTGTGCTATCTCTGTTATGTGATCACTTAGATAAGCCAGTTTGTTTTGATTACCACTCTGAAGGTAATTAAAAGATAATCACTGTGTCACTAACACAAGTACCCAATCCAGCCAAGGAAGAAGCATAAAAACACACTGGTTGATATCTTTATACTTTTGTATTAACATCTTACAAAGTCCTGCACTCAAAACATATTCTAAACGCCCTAAGTTCGTTTGGGCTCCTTAATGCAATGGAATTCGGTGCATGGTGTAGAAAAGTAGTAAGTTTCCACTTCTCTGCAGCTATAAGCTTCCATTTTTCGTGTGTAAGTGTAATAATGTAGCTGAAATATTTTGAAGCTGATGAATCAATCGTATGTGTTAAAGTGTCTACTCTGTAGAGTGTTATTGAAGTGCAAAGGACAAGATGGGAGAAAGTAAACAGCCAAATAATTCTCTGTCTTTTCTATCCTGCAGGTGGGCTGAGGGCTCCACGAAGTAGGTGAGGACTTTCTCTCCTTGGGAAGTACTGCAGAACTACATAGTGCACAAGAAATAAATCCATCCAGCAGACGCTTCCAGCTAGCAACAGTTAAGCAGTTGAAATGACATAGCTAAAGCTCTCTGTGCATCCATAGAAACTCCTTTTACTGTAGTGGCATTCTTCCCAATACTCTGATTAGGTCATTGTCTAATCCACTCTGCAGTATTTTACTGTAACTCAGGCTATAAAATCTTTTGGGAATGGGCAGTTGTTTGAGAATATGCTGTCCATTGAAACTTCTTTACAAGCCACAGAAAGACAAACACCAATATGCCCAGATTATTCTCACATACCAAGCTTAATTTGATGATTTGAAGAAAAAAAATCTAATTACTAATAAAATAAAACTGCGTGAATTATTAACAGCCATATATTATAGGGAATTGTCTTAAATGGACTGGGAAACTGCAAGGGAATAATTTTTTTTTTTTATTTTTTTTTTTTATGAGGGAGGATACTGTGTCTCAGAGAGTATTAAAGAGCAAGAGATTAAATAATTGTGGAAAATCAAGTAAAGGGGAAATAGGAATGTTGTTGACATAAGAAATTACTCATTCCATCTCAGCCTGAAATGATCATTCTTCCTACACTGATATAAACACTGAAAGCTTTAGGGACAGATAGTAAATCTTTCAAAAAGGTCTCTCTAAATATACCTGAAGATTAGGAGGCAACAAACAGTCGCCATGTGCTTGAATTTCCCTGATGAACTGAGTTTATTGAATTTATTCATGTTGTAATATTGACACTGTAGAATCATAGCTGTCTTTGTATGCTTGCAAATATGCAGGGGATCACAAAGCTTATGTTTGCGAGAGTAACTTGAGAAATCTGACATGTTTTAACTCTTGATACTTAAGATTTAATGAAGAGAATGCATTCCTTTTTTCCTATGGGACCACTGTTTGTGTTACTGATGTCACCTGCTATGTGTATTCTGTTTCTGTACATCATTAAACAGAGATAGAGAAAATCCCATGTAATTTTAATACATATTTGAAATACTTTAGAAACTTTTGGAATTGCATGTAGAATGGTGTCCATCTGACTTTTTTATGCTAGTCATAATGGCCAATGCAAATTTTAAGAAATGTTTTCCTATCTGCTTCCAGTGACTTTCTATTATCTCCTGAAAACAAGAGAGTCCATTACCCACCACCTCAATAGAAGTAATAGCATATTTCAAATCTGATAATTTAACTTGGCCAATGGCCAGGTAGCTTACTAAAATGTGCTAGAAAAACTAGAAACTCTACTTTCCAATGAGCTGCATGCATTTGGACACCATCACATCTTCAGAAGTACTAGGACCCACTGTTAGTGATGTGTCTGTTTCACATGAGAGAAACTCCATTGCAGGTATAATGTGCTTCATGAAATTTTTTACCTGTGAATAAGATCTTTCCTGTCTGTTTTATTCCCAAGTAAGTCTTTCTGCACACAAAATCATACAAGTGTGACTTTTCGGAAATGGATTAAAATGCATGTCTGAAACATCCTTGCCAAATGCAAGATACTCCTTGTTATTGCTCCACTGACCAATCCCATTAAACAAAAGATAAAAGCTTTCATATTGGATCTGACATTCACTGTTTCTGATTACAGAAATGCTGGTCCCTAAGAGGGAGTCAAGAGGCAGTGCTGTGTTTTCCTAGCACTGAACTGTAACATGGAGTGTTAACTAGCTCACGACCCACACAGCAGATGTGATTGCCAGCTATGTTGATGGAAGCCGTGTGATCTAGAAAAAGTCACAAGCAACTCTTTGATTTCACTTGAAATATCACAGCCTAGCAGAGCTGCTTTGCTAATTAGTGGTCCATAACTTTGTTCTGACAGGTTCACAATGTGCCAGCACTGGAGAATTCCCTCTAGGGAAGACCTTCACTGGAAAAACTGAATTTGGAAAAAGGCTATTATGGCTAAATAATGGGTAAATATTTGCTGCTGCTTACTCAAATGTATTAATGTGTCATCTGGGCTTAATTCGTTCACGTTGGTAAATTGATAAATAGTACTTTAGCTACCTTTGTATGCCTGTGAATTTCAGAGTGTAAAATTTTGTTCTTTAGGAACTCTAGGTAGAGATGAACGCAATACATTTTCATATTATTTCAGTGGAACGAAGATTTATTCCTCAATAACTTTGTAATGTTGTAATATTTAATTAAGCGGAACTATTGTGGAGTTATGTGCATTGTCTATAAAAGATGAACACACACTAATTCCAGAGAGCTACTGGCTAAATGGATGCGTTTTCATGTATGCGGGGTACATGAAAGGATCACAATATGCCCACAATGCATATTATACTGATCGAGTCTTAGAAGGTGCTTGACCCAGACTCCCATGACTAGAGGGATTAAATTTCTGTTTCTCTTTTTTTTTTCTCTCTCTTTGTTTGAGTTTGTTTTTTGTCCTTCCATGGTAGCACGAAGGAGAGTTCTTTTCAAGTGCTGTAGCTAACAGACAGATTCTTTTATAAGTATTTGCATAAGGAACAGCAGCATGGAATACTATGTACCTGGTCAGCACTGAAGTCAGGGGGAGATGCTACACCTCTTTTAGTCTCCCCAGAAAATAAACAACTTATTACCTTCACATTTATGAGTATTTTTCTAGGATTACTGAACAGTGAGAGAACATTGCGAGAGAACATTGTGAGTGTTCTTTCCCTTCCTCTCTGTCTTGCTCTCTCCTTTTCTTTTTCTGCTTCTATTAGCCTTTTGTAGGAGAAGTAGTAGATTTGTTTTGAGGTTCTGGGGTATTTGTAGATTTTAAAATGTGAAAGAAAAGCAGTGATTGTTCTGGAGGATATTTGAGACTAGAAGTGGTTACATATTCTGTTGATAGTGTTAATGACTCCGTGCAGTCTCATGATCCCTTAGATCCATTTACTAGAGGCCATGATTTCTCTTCTTTTTTCCCTGTCCAAGGCTGCCAAACTTGTTGGTTTGGTTTTGGTTTAGTTTGGTTTTTATTGCAAGAACATTTCTAAAATTTGTGTTATTTCCCTTTCCCGAGCAGCCAGCATACCTTTTTTTTTTGCCTCATGCCTGTTAACTTCAGCAACCAGCTAAAGTCTCTGTGTAGAGATAATCTGTCTTTTGTCAGTTCTGGTTTGTGTGCAGCTTGCAATAAAGGAAAAGCAAAATTTCCAAGGCAATATAAACTGAATGAAGCTTACAATTTCGTATCATTAGAGTATCCTTACTACTATCTTCTTTATGTGCCGATCCATTAGTTACAAATATTCTTCTCAGTGCTTGAAAGATGGGGAAACAATGACTTATGCAGCTAACAAGTCTGCAGGTGCATTACTGGCAGCAGTGCGAAGCTTGATCTTTGTCAATACAGCAGCAGCAAAATAACTATCCTGATTTTGACACAAAATTTGGTCCTATAAATTCCACAAGTTCTAAATTCTGGATTTGACTTTAAATCCTACGGTCACAGGGACAGACTCTCCTTGCAGCTTCAAAATTACAAAAGGAGTAAAGATGCAGTAAACAACCTTGATTCCCACTCTCTCTCTAGTTCTCTCTCTCTTTGTACAGCCTTTTAATGACTGTCATTCCTTTAGCTTCAAGAGGTTGTGTGATCTAATTAGGGCAAATTGAATAAGACTGCTTTTATGCTAAAGTGTGAGAAAGTTAATTGAAATCAATCCATGTTCAGTGAAAATGCTGGAGACATCACTGATAATTTAAAGCAATTAAAAGATGTTGTCCTGAAGCAAGGGAGAAACATTAAGTCTAAGAGCCTGTTAAAGGAAACTACCTAAAATATTTAAATTATATTATTCAGCTGAGATGGACTAGATAGCTGAAGCAATTAGAAATAGCAAAGCATAAAATCAGTCATATGTAATCTTCTTTGAGCTATCTCAAGCCATTTGTTTTTTTTGTGAAGGAATAGATCTTTTTTTAAATTCCATTTGTGACATTTTTGTGAACAAAGGTGTACTAATGATAGGAGGCAGTACACTTGCAGATCTCCAGTTCTCATTTATGGGACATTGTGTCTTAAGAAAAGAGTAAGCATTGAGTTTAAATTTGAATACATTTTTCAAATACATTTTAAATTACTTGTGCATAGGATGAAAACATTGATTTGGTAGATGTGAATGTTAAAATCCAGTCTTTTGACTTTATCAAAAGTGTAAAGAAGATGATGATCTTAAGTTCTAAGTCCCCAAATCTATCACAGTGTACCTGTGCAATTTGATGTAGGCATGAGAATTGAGAGCTTCGCAGTCCTATGACATCCTGATTTAGAATTTTTGTCTCGTACAAGAAATAAGATACAAGGTAAAGAATAGAATTTAAAAAAAATATTTGAATTATTATCTGCAAAGGGTCATCTTATTGTTATCTATATTTAGCCTCTGGAACAGATATGATAGACTTCATTGTATTACCTTCCTACTCTAGCAGAACCTGTGCTGTTCATTGAGAAAGTTTAACCGCAATGACACGTGCTGATAATACTGTACAGACATGAAATTGTATGAAAGATTAATTCCATAAAATATACCATAGGCACAGACTGAAGACAGCTAAAATTAATCTGCCAAATACCAGTAATTATCTTTTATGGTCTGTCACAGCTTGTACTTGCAGATTTGTATAAATCTTGGTCTTGGCAGTTTCTTTCTTTGCCATAGTTAAACACACAGAGGTTTAAAAGAACTGATTCTGAGTCAATAGCACAATGGATGTGTCTTGCCAAGGGTTCTTAAATCAAACATTTAAGGTCATTTTCTCTTGTTACATGTGTGTTTCACTCCCAGTCCCTGATTACCCATTCCTGGTTCAGTTTTCGTTCGTGATTCTGGAGGGTGGTTTGTATCATGGCCAACGACCTTGATCGTCTACACAAGCCCAAGAGGCTGTGCAGGAATGCATTGCAGCTCCTTTGTCTTGAAGGGCATGGTGCATATGTGGCTTTCACCCAAGCATGCAGATTAGGTGTGGCCAACACATGGCAGAGGGAAGGGTGGATGCTGTACCTTCCCCTCAGTGCACGGACAGGCAATGTGAGAAATGCATTCATGTGTTCAGATGCTTCAGAATAGGAAGAGAACATAACATTTGAAAGACCGCACTCTTGCTGAGAGCTTGGGGTTTATATCAGATAATTTCTATTAAATGTGTCATCTGTGTTTGCATTTGAGAGACGTTCATTCTCTTTGTGTATACTATGTCCTTCTGCAATAAAGACTTGCACTCTGCCTTATTAGAATGAATGTTATTGTTCATGTTGATAGTGTATTTCTTTTTTCCTTCATAGTCCTTCATCTTGCAGTCTTGAGAAAGGTAAGAATCTTGGAGTTTTACATTCCTCTCTCCAGCTCCCTTTTTTAAACTTTTTTTTTTAAGTGAGAATATACTCCCATTCTTCTGACTGCAAGAAAAACAAACAAACAAAAACATTAGACACTTCAAGACTCTAAAACAAGAGCACAATTTATTATTTTTGAACCAACTTAATGGTTTTTTTTGTGCTTTGTTGCCTGAATTGTAAATGCTTTGACTGTGCAGTGCTGAAAGATACCTTTTGTTACTTTATCTGCATTCAACTGGAGGTGGAAAGAATAATGTTCTTAGTCAAAAACTAGAAGCAAGTTATTTTCTTTAATATCATTTGTTGATCTTCTATGATCTATGAGCTGCATTACCACAGGAAATTGTGCCAACCTTTTGGTCACTGTTTATTGATTTTAAATGCTGAAGTTTTTGTGTCTGTTTCCAGACCAAAACCCAATATTCTCCTTTGTAATATGAATATTGTGTTATCTCAGAGGATACATCTCCTATTGGTCTGTACTGTTGTGGTGCCTACAGGTTCTAACTGTCATTAACATTTCCTGTGTAAAAAGACATAATCAGAGACAAAAGGTATTTGCTGAACGAGGTAGAGAGAAGGGAGAAGAAAATAAATATTTTACCCCAAGTAATGTATCAATTTCTTTGGGCTATTCAGTAATTATGAACAATGTCAGGAAATGAGACTCGAAAACATCTGATATTTGGTGCCTTAACCACAAACCCTTTTCTCCCCTCAAAATATTTTGGGGGAAAAAGTCCAGAAAGTTGAAGAACCAACTCTACTCACAAGAAATTCTCAAGACTTCTGTGCATGTAACATCTTTTAAAATTCCATGTTGTTTTGTGGTTTGTTTGGCTGGGGTTTTTTTTGTTTGGTTTGGGTTTTTTTTTAATTTATTTTGTTTGTGGTTGTTGGTTGGTTGTTTGGTTTTTTTCCAAATGTGCACCTTCTATTAGCTCCAGAAACAAATAATAATAATAAAAAAACAACACAACAACCCCTTGTTTCTAGACCTAATCTGAACATGGTAACTTAAACTAAACTAACGTTCTACAAGGGGTTTGGCTCACTTCTTTGGATGGAGTATCCTTTATAAGTTTTGAACAGCGTTCATTTAAATCTCACTTTAGCTGGACTGGCTTTGCCCTGTCGCTTCCTGTTAGTTAAATATAACACCCCCAACAAGTTTAGGTTTTATGCATTTTCATATTACTCTACAAACTCACTATGAAAATGCCATGCCTTATTTTCTCTGCAAGATGTTTAATCAAAAATGACCCACAATTTCAAGCATGAATGTCTAACATCTCATTATTAACCGCTACCTGGAACATTTTATAGCGTTCTAACCTCAGCTAGGATGTGGTGAGAGAATTCAGGAGGCCACTAGTATTTTACAGTTTAGGTAATCTTTTAACATTTTTTACTTCTTGATATGAAACAGTATGGGGAAATATATCCTAGTCTAGATACTTACTGTAGAGGCACACCCTTATCATATTGTAAGATTCAAGTAAAGCACTTCGGTTATTTTTTATTTAATTTTTTTTTTAATTTCTCTGGGCAATACTTCTTTGGTTAGAGAAATTTGTATTTTCAAATACTGTGAGTAGATTTTTGTATCAGCAGTGAAATTCTTGATCTATATGAACCTGGTCTAATTTGAAACCTCAAGAAACCAACTAAGAGCCAGCCCAAAGAAAGAACTCTTGACTTAATTCACTTTCCCTGCTTCTTAGCTTCTCAAGGGTTTCACTACAAGGACACTTTCCAGTTAGTTCATGAATTTTTTAGACGTCTTTCATCACTGACCTTTCACTTCAATTTTAAGAGACTAGCAAGGTCTGGGCGAAATGGCACTGTTACTAGTCCCTTTTAATTTGTCTTATTTCAACCAAACACAAATATCCCACCTTTGTAATCATGTATATCTAGCAAGTCTTAGTAGTCTGGGAAGAACAATTTCCCATTTTAATCTTTAAAAATGTGATATTTCTTTGCAAAGTAAAGCTTGAAAAATGGATTGAGAAAAGTGATGACTAGAGCTGAAATTTTTATTATTTTTTCTTCCAAGAGACCAATTTCCCCAAAGTCATTCAGGGATTGTTTTCCTTTATGAAAAATTGTTTTTGAGATCCAGTCATTTTTCTGGAAGAATGCAATTTCTAAGTGGGTACTATCTGGCTAGCGATGATACCCAGGCTATCACGCTGGTCTTTTCTTACTATGCCTATGGCTTGGAATCAAAAACAGAATTCTTGCCAGTCTTACAGGACAATTTATTGATGTGAATGTCTGTGAGATAAAGGCTTGGATTTGTTGAAGTACTTCTCAAGCTTAGCAATAGAGGTGGCGTTTCTCAGGGTTTCCAGGCATAGTCAGGCATGAAGTGCACCTGGTTTAGGTGTTTTGTTCGTAGTAAAAGCAGAGATGATGCTTCCACTCAATGACAGCAGGAACTGAACTGATAAAATGGTGGAAAAATGAGATGAGTTTGCTTGTACTTTTCTGCTGCGTGAGAGAATGAGGAATATTGCAGACATAAAACATAAAGCAAAAACAAATGCATGACCATTCCTGCAAATTTTTTTATTCCTTAGTCCTGGTTTGTTTGGTTTTTTTATATATGACTGTGCTAATTAACTGAGGCTTCAGTATAGATCATACTGCTACGGAAGTAATCGCATTTGTTTAAAGGACATTCTAAATTATTTGGTTCTTGGCTCCATAATGGCTAATTCTAACAACACTATTTCAAGACAGTGATATTTTTTTTTAAATTGTAACACACTTATGTTCTGACAAGGAAGCTTTTGTGTCTGCATAGTGAACAGTTCGATTTTATGAAGATAAATTTTGTGGTTTTGTGGTTTGTTTTTTCCTACTGACCTCGTTAGCTCTTTTAACCCCTGAATTGTTATTTATAGGTTGCAAAGTGGGACAGTTCAGTGATATACACCCACAAGCCTGTAATGCTTAATTTTTTTTTTTTATTATTTTTTTTTAAAAAAAAAAAGAACAAGAATATGACATCTAATCTGGCTATTGGTTATAATGTGCTTACAGCATTTTGTTGCTACATTTAACATATCCATACAGCTTTGACATGCAAAGTAAAGCTGCCTGGCTGAAATTCTGCTGAATCATGGTTAAAGCTCATTTGATATTTTTATCTGTTCTGCATATTCTGACCTTCATCATTGTGTGAAATGAACTACAGAAAATTCTCACTGATGATATCAATATATGGGTTTTGTTTATCTTCTGTTTGTTCCTTTAGAAATATTTTATGAACATGTTGCAATGCTTATGGCATTTTAAACGGTACAGAGTTTCTCTTTTACTCTTTTTCCATCAGGTATATACCACCTCATTATTTACCTGTACTCAGCATGGTTTTTTGAATCTTTGAATGCTAAAATAATACTGAAGTAAATGTTGCTGCACACAGTCCTTGGGATTAAAATCAACTGCATCCATCAACACAAATCCTGAGAGAACAAACTTCCTACTTGGTGATCCAGCTACAATTTGTCCTGTGGGCATGCCTCAAGGAATTCTGAGGTCAGCATTCTCTTAGAAATTTATGTGGAAATTTATGTGCCTAGGTACAGGTTAAGGAAAATATTAAACAAAATTTCCTTATCTATTGTAATCACATGTTCACAACTTTCAGAAGCCAAATCTCTAGTTCTGTTACACCATATATTGAATGGTTTTTTTCCTGTTGAAAAGGAAATAATTTCTCCCCTTCAAAAATGTAGTGATTTGAGATTTGTTATGAGTTTAAATCACTAGAAAAAAATGTACCTTATAAGTATTTTCAGATTGCATATGAGTTAAGTCCAGATTTGATACTGAATTTGCACTCTTCTGAAAGATGAGAGTCCTAAGAATTGGGGATAATGTGGACTACTCTTCAATACACAGGCAGAGCATCAGAGAACTATTAAGATTCACTTTTCATGCATCTGTGGGTTTTTGGTTTGTTTGTTTGTTTTTTATTAAATTTAGAACAGTAAACCAGTATTTTTCTTCCAAGGTGTATAATGTGAGGAGAAGAAAAAAAAAATTACCTAAATATGTTTATAAATTTTTATTTTTACTTCTTAAGCAGATTCATGAAAGTCTGAAGGTTTCTAAAACACTTAATCTGAATGCTATATTATTTTTGAAATTACTAATAAGAAATATAACATGTTTGCTGACTACCTTTTCTTTTCAATTGCATTTTGTTTTGCTTTGCTTTAAATATTACTTTTGTTCTGCACTGTACTGTTTGCTTGCCTAGTGAATTTTCATGGAATTTCTGTCTTTTACCACCTAATTTTTGCCTATTAGGTTTAAACAAGATAAAATCATTCTCTGTGTAAGTGTTCTGGGGAAAGGGTACATGAAAGTGGTAATGGCAATTAAGGTAAATGCTGAACCCAGCATTTCTAAGTACTTGCTTCAAAAATGATATATAAAGTATTTCATGATGTTGTTAATCATGGGGTTTATTTACTTTATGTTCTTCAATGTTCTTTTCATGAAAACAAAGCCACACAGAAATGACTTTGGAATGGAAAAATGTAGTAATTAGAATCGCTGTGCTTAAAAAGTTGCATGACTTCTGTGATATCAAAGACTACGAAGCCATTCAGCTGTTTAAATAAAGTTACAAGATGGTGCTTGATTGTAGGAGATCACATATGGGAGAAAAAGAGGTTGAAATGTTGCTTTAGACTGACTTCAAAATGTTGGTTTGTTTTTCATTTGACATAAATTCTCGTTAACTTAAATGTGCTTCTTTACACACCAGGCTCTGTGTGAGCATTCTGAAGCATGATTGATTGATGATGCATATGTAGCTTTGACATACCATTATGCACAGTCATTCATCCAGTCCCTCTTGGACTAGCACAATAATGCCAATTTTATACATACAATTAGCTTGCTCTCTTCTCCAGGGATCAAAGTGTTCTAGCGATACTGAGCATTTGGATTTGTTTGTGTTACGAAGTGGCTCTGTTTCAGTTAATGGTCACCTATTGCCAATAGTTTAGTAATGGAGTGAAACCCCTATATTATGCAGAGTTGTCTTTCCACATTGTGTCTGTGATCACACAGAAATGAAAATGAAGCATGCTATGATTTCTCTTGGAATTTATTAATGAACAAAATGATTATTTCTGTGTTCTTGTGGAAACTTTAAGTGACTTATACGTTCAAATCTGTTACACACTGGTCAAACTACCAAAGCCTGAAAGGCAGACAGTTCCTTTAACATGAAAAGTTCAAGCAGCTTATTCTTGCTTTACAAAGGGGAAAAATCTCAAATCTGTCTTCTCTAGATCAGCAAAAGCCCTTTTGCTATCAGTTTGTATTGCTTTAGCGTTCATTCCTAACAAGCTTTTGTCCTTGCAGTGTATAGCTACTAGCTGTCAGAAACCATTTCTGTAGCTTGTGAATTTAATCAATTCAGTATGTCTGCTGAAAGTAATAAAACATCATTGAAATTCTGTTTTAAGGAAGTTAATGCACTAACTGCCTCCCATGTAACTGCAGACAGCTAAACTGAAAGATATGAACCCTATATTGTTAAGCTTTAAAAAAAAAATATTGCACTAGTATCCTTGGTTGCACTCTAACTTATAGATTAATGGACCTTTAAATTTGAAATCAGCTCATCGCCTTGCATTAAATGAAACAAGACCATTTTGGACAGTTTTTAACAAAGGGTCAAGAAAATCTTAAAGGTAGATAAATTCAACCTGGAACAGAAGAAAATTTCAAAACATATTCGTAGACAGCCCAAGGTCTCCATGTCTAGGATTTCCTGTTCTGCTATCTTATTCATTTATTGGACAGTACAGGTATTCTGTAGCAGTTCTAGACTATGTAATCTGCCTCGTCAGGTTTGTGTGTGCTGTAAACCTGAATCTTGCCATGGGCACCCTGAAGAAGCGTCTCAGCTAGTCACCGATTTTGAAAAAAACTTGCCAAAGGATCTGCAGTTTCCTGATTGAATATTTGCTTTTGTTGTTGTTGTTGTTGATTTGAGTTTATTAATTGCATTGTACAACTCACATTATGACATATATTAGCAAATTTAGTGACCTAAAGAGATGTCAGCTCATTTGTTTATAAGCTGGTATAGATTGAGTGGTTTTACTCAATAGCCTTAATCACACAGGCTGGAAATGCCACAAGGGGAATCCTCTAAGCAAGAGGAAATTTTTAATTACCTTTGAGCTCATGCCAAAGTTGGAAGAATATCTCCTAAAAGGCAATGATTGTTAACAAGTATTTGATTCTGAAAACCAGTGATGAAACAAATGGGTAAATTCTAGGAGGAAGTACTAACCAAACAGTGATAACATAACCAAAAAGTTTGCAGGAATTGTTTCCAGTGATTTTCTGGCAATCAGTTGAAAAAACTCTGGACTACAAGGATTTAGTTAAGGGGGTGTGAAAATAAGTCAGAGGCAGTATGCAGCAAAGTATGTTGACCTTCACACCGGACAAACATTGCAAATGTATCAGTGGGAGGAGAAGTAGTAGAGACTAAAATACAAAAGGAATGCAAATGTGGGCAATAGAAAGCCATCCACTATAATGTGCAAGTGGCAATCAATAACTTCCTAACTAGGCAAGAGAGAGAAAAAGTAGCTCCACGTGGTGTGTTGTCAGAGGCTAGAGGACCTAAGGCACCTTCAGAAAGTGAGAACAGCTGCAGTGTGGTAGAAATTTGCTAATAGTGAGACAGGATGTTTAAAACCTCTGTGAGATGAATTTCTGAAAGAGCATGAAGAATAAGAAACACAGGAGATTGAACTCAGAGATCAGATTCCATTTTCCTTCATCTCTAACTACCTGGAGTGCAAGGCCAGAGTAAGGGGCAGAATCTCAAAGTCTAGTTTCAAACCTCTTAGACAAGCCCCTTAAGACTAGTAGGAGGAATGGAAAAAGACACCTTGCGTACTAAGCCAAAAAGGAGTGCTGAGAAACTGCACTTACCACAGCCAGGTTTCTCGCTTGTAGATGGTTTTTCAGGACTTTTTTTTTCCCCAGTTTTTTCAACATATGATGGGACAGATAATATGATGTCGTGTCATCAATGTACAGGAGGTACATAGCTTTCATTACACTTGGTCATGTCTGCCATTAGTATGAGCAATGTCCGCTTTTATGTAAAGAGGAGTTTGGCTGAGGTTCAGTGTGAATAAGTCAATTAATTAATCTGTAAAATGCAGGTGGACATAAAAGCGTAAGAATAAATGTCTAGAACTAATTGCATGAACTTGCCTTTGCCTGAAAGCATCTATCCAAACCAGGTTAGCTCAGTCCATAGCTCAGGAATATTTCTGTGATCATCATTGATTCTTGGACCCAGAAGTATACAGGGTTTAATGCTTTCTAGCCCACATTATGTCTTTGTAGACCTTATGCTACATCTCCCTCTGAAGAACAAACCGTGATATATGTTTAGATATACTGAAGTGGTCAGTGCTTAGAAAACTAAAGGAATAATGATAATTGAAAATAAAAATCTTTGTGACTACTTACTAATACCACAGAAATATGCTATTCAGGCTTGTCTGAAGTATAAAGTGTTAACAACTGTCAAGTTTGTAACCCATTTTGTGTTCTTTTGGCACAATGAGGCACTGAAAATGGCTGTAAACATACATATCTCAAAGCCAGACCTTTTCTATATTTTTACTAAGACAGTGAATTACAGCAGATTGTATGGACTTTAGCAGTTGTTGCTTTTTTTCTGTTTTCCTTGTCTTTACTTTATCTAACACAATATATAAACCAAAATAAAGATCTTTCATACAGAATGAAAACATAGCACTATTCAAGATCCTCCTCCTAATCAGAGAATGACAGAATAAACACTTTTGGCATGCTGTTTAACGCAGAGAGCACAGTCAGTCATGAAAGTGAGAAAATTAGTACAAAAATGGTTTCAAATAGAATCTGACTGTTTTCCTTTCTTCGAGTTCCAGGTTTTCATCATAGAAAACAGAGCTGAAAAGGGATCAAGGATCATTAAACTTTCACAAGACGGGATCAACCTATTGCTACATAACGCTGGGAGGAAGCTTACAGACTGGACGAGTCTTGGGTATGTCAAAATGCGTAGTTGAAATGTAGCGTAGCTCATGGTCTTAGATGTTATTGAGGCTGCAGTTCTCTGGAGTTCTCAGTTTGAAGCCTTTCACTAAAACATTTAGAAAATAACATAAAACAAGTAAACAGAAGAAATTGATTTTCTTTTTTTTTGCCACGCACAAACACCAGGTTTAAAATAAGTCTAGCTATAATAACTTCTGAGTGTTTTGCCTATAACTTAGCCAATTGTCTTGATCCTTTGCCCTCATCTATGATGTACAGGATACACAGTCGTTTCAAATAGAATAGTTGTATGTTTGCAGTTTTTTTATCCCTAATGTGCATTATACTATATATTAGTTTATTTGACTTTATATTTGGCTCACCTACACATTCATAAAGACCCGAAAATGTGCAAAACCATTTAAGATACTATATTTACCTTTATATTGTAGTCATTCATACTGAAACATCCATGTTACTAATAACTAGGAGAGTTCCAAGTGAACACTTTATGAACTCATCTTGACCTACTATATAGTGTGGCAGGTTTTCCCTGTGGCTGACATTATGTATGCTTGGATTAGTATCCACCACACACCATGATGTTGTCTGCTCTGTATTAGAAGGGTGACATAATTGTTCATACTGCTTTTTGTCTTGGACAGTGTGTGTGTGTGTGCGCTTTTGTACTTGCGTAGAAAATGCTGCAGCTTTAGTCTATGCTTTTGTTTCTTTCAAAAGTGTCTTCCCAGATAAAGTAGTCAGTTCTGAAGACTGAGCAATAAATTAGGAATCCCCCTCAGACAGTAATATAGCCTAATTAAACCAAGCTAAACATCACTTAATTAGACTTGGATCTGGAATGAAGGTGAGATAGTGATATAAGTGAATTCATTCAATTCAAACTGTGATGTAGTGGCTGTAACTTTGAGAATTCTGAAAGGTCATGGTTTCAAGTTCCTGGAAGCCTAGTCCTCTTTAAAGAGGCCTTGATGTGGGAAGCCTAAAAATCAAATGTACTGAGATAGTGTTTTGGAAGACAGTGGCAGTTATTCTCTCATTCTAATCTTTAGACTCTGCAGAATCTTTCTCTTTGCTGTCCGATCCATTGTTTATAGGAGTCATTACTGCCAAATGCTTTCTAACGTAGCTAAATGAACAGCTCCAAATGATTTATGTGAAAGTTTCATGGTGAGTGTTGGGAAAGAGCCAAACTTCACAAAAGAACTGAGGACCCAACAATTTTTGTTTAGACTCCTGAATAAATGACCAGATTTTGAAGAGGGCATAGTGCCAACTTTCCTCAGTGTCAGCTTCCCTTAATTCTTCTCAGATAGAACTACGGGTTCCAGACAGTATTTGTATATTTTCGATAGGCACATAAATGGCAATGTACATTCTTAAATATTTTACTCTAAGAAAAAGGAAGATAAAACCACAGAGAAGATTATGATGTAAAGAAAAAGAAAACAGGAAGCAGAAAATATTCTAGAAGACATATCTGACAGGCAGTGCAGTCTCTAAGCATTTTAAATTTGCAGATTTTTATCTCTTAATTCTATCCAAGTGCCAGGTCAGTGCATTAAAAATTAATTAAATTAATTAAAGTTAATTAAAAATATTCCACCGAAACTGTTTGTTAAAGTTTTATCTCTAATCTACCTTCAATTCAGCTGCGTGAATATAGAGCATTTCAATCTGTATATGACTATAAAATATCAAGAATTTTGAAAGCAGTAATGAATGGCCCAACATATTAAATGCTATTGAGGAATTATTATAGCTAATTATTTTTGTTGGGTTTGAATAACTAAGTAAGTTGTGATCTTCTGCACTTGCACATGTTGAAATTGCATTTGTAAGTGAGAAGTGACATTATATTGTAGGGAGTAGTGCACAATACTGTTGTTTTGTGTATTACTCCCCACGATATCATATCACTATAGTGTTGTTTTGTGTGTTACTAAAGGATAGCATCATCTTTCTAGTTTGCAGTAATACTTGCTTAGTTTAATTCCAAACAGACTTTTTCATGTGAAAGCATTTACTCTAGCAAGGAGTTTATACAGGTTTCATTCTGCTGCAGAGTATAGCCACAGAGAAGTTATCTGCATTCAGAGAAACACGTGTGGTGGGTTGACGTTGGCCGAGTGCCAGGTACCCACCAAGTCGCTCTACCACTCTCCCCTG
Organism: Baryphthengus martii; assembly: GCA_013396935.1. Lineage (NCBI taxonomy): Eukaryota > Metazoa > Chordata > Aves > Coraciiformes > Momotidae > Baryphthengus > Baryphthengus martii. The sequence goes on from VWZK01013787.1 coordinate 81,231, forward strand.
CTTCCCTCAGCATGACTACGGGGGAGAGAATAAGATGGGAAGAGCCCGTGGGGTGCAATAAAGGCAGTTTAATAGGAAAAGGCAAAAAACAAGCCACGCGCAAAGAAAAACAACACAAGATCTTATTCTCTACTTCCCATCACCAGGCTCTGCCTGGCCTTTCCCAGGAAGCAGGGCTCTGGTACATGTAGTGGTTGCTTGGAGGACAAGCGTCTTCACAAATGAATGGCCCCAACCCTCTCCTCCTTTCTCTCCCTTTTATACCTGAGCTGATGTCACACGGTGTGGAATATCTCTTTGGTCAGTTTGGGTCAGCTGTCCTGACTGTGTCCCCTCCCAAGATCCATCTCACTGCACAGAGTGGCAAGATGTTGGAAGGCAGCCTTGGTGCTGTGCGAGTGCTGCTCAGTAGCAGCCACAACACCGATATCTTCTCTGCCTCCCAATATAAAGCCCAGCATCATAAAAACTGCTCTGGGGAACATTAACTCAGCCAAACCAAATACAACGTGTTCTTTTGCCTCCTCTAAAGAAATTAGGAGAAAAAAGCTAGCCACAGAACTGAGGAAAATTATAATTTTGGCAGTTGTTTACATTGGTTCTATTTGTTTCTTTCCCCTCTTTTGTGCCTAAGCCTAATCTTTCTGTCTAGTTAGGAGCTACAGCTTGGTAATGAAGCTGTCAGCTAAGAAAGCTTAACTCACTTTCATTTCCCTTTTAGGATCTGGTAGCCCCATCTGAGTGCAAAGGGGATTTGGAAAGTTCTGATGGTTATCTTCTTTTAGCACTTCACAAGTGCAAATAATGGCAGCAAAATGTGGACACAGACCTTTTTCCTGTATTTTTTTTTTTTGCAAACTAGTGGTGAAACAGGATATTGTATATCTTATACGAAAATTCCTTGTCTCATGAGTTACAAGCAATTCCTGGAATTTTCTTAAATTGAGATAGTTTCAGACTGGGAACATTCTCATTCTTGTCACTGTGTGCTGAGGCTGGTGACCTCTGAATCTCTGCTTGGCTGTTATTTCTTCCTTTCACAGATTTTAGGAGAGATTGCTTTTTTACATTTAACAATCAGCTTCTGACTGTCTAGCAGTATAGGACTGGTAAGTCCTCCAAGAAGACCAGGCAAGATAAATTAGATGCTTAATTTGCCCATCAGGAACTGCAGACAGACTAATTTTAAAAGGACATTTTGATAAAGTAAAGTAATACTGTGCACATATTAATAATTGCCAGTTCCACAAAATTATTAATGATGGATGAGCTCCAGGCTTTGGATTTTTGCTTAAATTGGTGTTTGAAGGATAATCCATGAAATATAGACAACAAAAGTCATTAGAAAAAGTATCACATAATTTTCAACATTAAAACATTTGTAATTTGTATTATTTTTCTCTATCCTTATCCATAATCCTAACTGTCCTATATCAAACAACAACACATTTAATATAGTCACATTATGAATATTCCTCCCAAAAATAAAAGTTGATTTTAGCAAATCTGGAAACAGAAATAATATATTCCTACACCTGCTACTATAGGTACTTATAAAGGGATTTCATCTATAAATTCAGTGTGAACAGCTCAATGTGTTGTGTACCTCTTTCACTGATGTCTATTAGGATTCCAGTACCCATACTTAATCTCATCTCCTTCAGAGCCCGCTATCCCTCTTGCCTTTATAGACAGACAGCTGTAGTATGCAGGACTTGGGGAGGTTTGCTTTGATTTAGAGTACTCTGGTACATGATATGGATAACGTGATGCTGACGGTGAACAGTACATACTATGTCCCATACGCCCAAACTGACATTAAAAGCTACATCTATCTTTCATATCCGTTCAATTCATTCTTTATATCTGACACCTTGCGTTTTCCTGTTGGTTTTCATCTTCCATCATGCATGTTTTTTCACTTGTCTATTTATAAGATAAATATGCATTAAAATTACAGTCATTAATTTTACCAGGCATTGAAATTGAGCCAAATGTACTTGCTAGGTTTTGATGTTGCCCGATGTGAATCGCCTGTTTCATATGAGCGTTCTGTTAGCCTTTTGACAAAATATAGGTACCCTACCATTGTTTAGCCACTTACTACTCCCAGTCTCGTATTCCTCATTGCTTCAGTATACAATATAAAAGCTAGACTTCATACATGTTTCTCACCTCTGCCTAACATTGTTCATCGTCAAGGATTCCACACTCTTCCCATATGGCCTGATCTCAGTTGTTTTTAGGAAAGGACCTTTGGTATGATTCCTTGTTCTTTCATCTGGTGTCTTTGGAGCACCAAAGTCCTTCTATCTCATAATAGAAAGATTTTGTTTTTCTACACCTTCTACCCTTTACTTATCTCAGGAGCAAGTAGAAAGCTAAACAGAACTTCAAAAATCTGTGTATTACGCTGGTGTTTTCATTGTCTATTTTATTTTGGTTTGATTTCTTCCTCTCCTACATATGAATACAAAAGGATCAAGGCTGCTTTCTTCGTATCTGCTTCCAGACTCTGGTCCCCACCTCCTCTCCCAAGTTGTTCAGACTATTGCCAAACACAGAGTTGGACTTGTGTGAGTCGCTGTGTGTACGTGTGTCTGTGTGCATGTGTGTGTACGTGAATATAATTCAGAGCTTGTTCAGCTTTTCCACTAACCCTTAGAAAATGTGTTCTTTTATATAATTTTTTAGCAGAGATTTTCAGATTTTTCTGTTTGCACATTCCGTTGCATGTGAAGATAAGCCTGCTCTTTTGTAGTTCTTATAATTTTGAATTTTAATATCAATCGAGATGATAACCTGTCAAATTTTTGCTTACTTTGTGTTTCACAATTTTGTACACATTTCACATATATTTATTCTCTTACGAATACAAAATTATATATGTGTGTGTATATATATATATGTGATATATATTCCTAGTGTTGTTACTGATTTTTAAAACTTCTCAAAACTACTTTGAGAACTCTTTAAATCAAGTTTTTAAGTGGTATCTCTTCAAATGCTGAGGTAATAAAATACTGGCCATCTATACAGTTGTGCACATTCTTTTCTCTGTTTTGCAAACAGTTTTTTATTCCTTGCATCGCATTTACACATTACTGGGAAATGTAAGTTGTAAAGGGAAAAATGATAGCTGGGGACCATTCTTCATAGCATTTGCATGTTACGTGTGTCAGTCTGAATAAATATAAATACATGTGTGAATTTTTAAGTAAAATTAAAAAAAAGAATTGAAAATAGTGGTATGAAAGGAAGTCTTTGTAGATTATTTAGCTCATTATATAACTTTCATTTCATAATAAATACTCCTCTGTGATGATCCTATTTTTTGTAACAGTTAAATACTTCTAAATTTGCACCAGATTTGTGGGGGCAGAACAGCAGAGGCTAGATCCCACAATTAATCTTCTAGAACTTTGCCTCTGTGGGAAAAAATGATGATTAGACTAGGAAAAAACCCAGTGTATCACCAGGTGACTCACTTGGGGTTATACTGCTAAAGCATGGCTTCCAGGAATACGCAGTTTTGCTTCTGTTATGACGACGCAGGCTGACTGTGCTAGCACACTGACTTTTGTGAATCCAACAGATGAAATGTGCCCTAGGACGGAGTATAAAAGTGAGGAGACCCTGGAAGCGCTGAGGTGAAGGGGAAGGCTGTTGCCCTCACAAATCTCCTGTATTATCTACTAAAACCATTTCTCTTTGAATCTACTTTTGGCCATCTGATTGGTGCCAGTAAGAAATGCTTTTTGTTGTCCCAATTTCCCTTTTGGTGTCATTCATACTCTGAAAGGGAAGTTTAGATAATAACAATTTAGTTGTTTAGGGTTTTTTCCTTTCTGCCTTGTCCTATTTTAACTGTCTGCTGGTGGCCTCTGATTAATATTGATACCCAGGGGGAACATTTGTTTCCTTCTCAGACAGAAACAAAATTCAGTTTTACAAGAGACAGTATCTGTTTGCAACTTGTGTAGATGTGAGGAGATGCTGTAGATATTTCGGTACCCTAAGGACATCTTTATATAATGATTGCTCTTGCGCAGAAGCGATTTAAAAATCACACACTTGATATTTAGTGTAATAAATGAGGGCAAATGTAAAGAATTGCAATAAATAAGCCAAACACTAGAGAATACTGGACCTAGTGTACAATTAATAGAAGTGCAGTCATCATAGAAAATGTTCATATTTTAAAAGTATAGCTATGTTTTGTTCTTGTTACAAACCTTTGGGGCAAGTTTGTCTTGAAACCTGCAGTCCGAAATTTGCAAATTGCCTATTCCCACTTGGATTTTTGCCATCCTAATTAAATGAATACTTTAAGCTTTATAGCTACTAAGAACAACAGAACAACAATAAGAGTTTCTCTAAAGATTTTTTTTCCAGGACATTTTAGATGCACCTTCAACATTTGGAGTCTGCAAGAGTTAAACATCTCCTTCATCTCCTTCATTGTTAGTCATTGTATGGTCAGCTCCATAGTTCCTCAGCTTGGTTTTCTTTTTCCTTTTTGCATTCCCACTCTACACACTGCTTTTCACAAATTTTTCACTCTTTCTGTCTCTCCCTCTTGTATCTTGGGTTAAAAAAAATAATTTTACAGTCACATTTTGCTTTTTTTATTTCCTTTAGATGCATGGGATTTTTAAAGTTTGATTTGCAATAGCATTAGGCAGTTAAGGGTGCCTGTGGGGATTCATTAAAGCCCTTCTGCGAGTTTGATATCTAACCTCTATTATCTCATAGTGTTGTTTAGGCACCTAATTCATTGAAGAGCTTCAGTGAATCTGGCGTAGGTCTATCTGTCCCACGCTTTAGTAACCCTAACACTCAATCAATCATCTCTTTCATCACAATAGGGTAGATTCTGCTCTTATGTTGAATAGACCTTACTTCTAGGAGATTATATTAAATGTACAGTTGCAGAGTGAGGATGAGAAAACTCCCTTATGACCATAGTTGCATAACCTTTAGTCTTTCCATGAATATAAAACCTAAAATGAAGATCTACAGCTGATTTCAGTATATATATGCTAGGCTGTGTCAGGAGAAATTATATTTTTATTAAGACGGTGTGTTGAACATCATTCTACTATTGACTGAGATTTTAAAGCAATTTTTTTCATGTTCTTTAGAAAGGAAACACAACTATAAAAACAAGAATTTTTTTCTGTAAACTTAAATAGTGGAAGGAGGAAAGCATGTTAGTAAGGAGACAGCAAATTAATTTAAGCCATATGTTCTTTTACCAGAGTCTTAGAATTTTAGTACTTTTGAATTTATTCATATCCACAGTTACACTGAGATTCCTAGGGACATTTAATGCGGTCCATCATTATATTTTTTATGTATTTTTAGACATAATGTTTCTGAGTGGATCAGATTTTGCCTTGTGACTATACCACTTCAGGTAAAGATAGCAACATTTACAGAGAGAATGATATAATTTACAAATTAAGACATGCTGAAATCGTGAAACAGAATAAGATGGTTATTAGTTTAAGGCTGGCTAAATTTTTAAAATTGAATGTGTTCTTCAGAATAAAAAGCTCTTTGCTGTGGATCAGTGGCAGAATAAAATTCTTTTCACTAGCCTTCCCACATAACAGCTCTTAAAGTGAAAGAGGATAGATTCTGGTTGGATATAAGGAAGAACTTTTCTACAGTGAGAGTGGTGAGACACTAGAACAGGTTACCCAGAGAAGTTGTGAATATCCCATCATAGGCAGTATGTGCAAAAGTCATGCTGGATGGGGCTTTGAGCAACTTGATCTGATGAAAGATGTCCCTGCCCATGGCAGGGAGGGTTGGACAGAGTGTTTTAAAGTCCTTTCAGACCCAAACCATTGTATGCTTTCTTTAAAAAATACCATCTCTAAGTGATCAATCCACCTCCTCTCAGAGCATAATCTGTGCAAAAAGGCTGTAGTTTTAAATGGCTGAAGGGGATCACAACTAATTTAAGTTCCTTGCCTTTCTGGTCACTGCGATCTGGGTGAAACTGATTTGTGAAGCTTACACGTACCTTGCAGCTCAGTGAGAAAGAAAGAATATAAAACAAAACAAAATGCTATTTCTTGCTGCTTTGCCATTATTTCAGAAAGTTATGTTGTCGTTAAGTGTGGTCTACTGGACAAGAAAGAATCCAGTGTATTTATTAAATATCCCAGTATTAATCAGTAAACTTGAAGAAGCTTCCGAATCGTTGTTTCATTTGGTCTTTGCTAAACTAGAGAATATGATTTTGCTATAACTTATATGCAGTACGAAGTCCAGCCTTGACTAATTAGGGTTATATTTTTAACTGAGCTCAGTGGTCAATGGCTTGTATTTTTTTGTTTCTAGCAGATGTTTAGTGGTTCTTAGGTGTCCTCAACACCCAGTTATTTCAGCTGACACTCATGGAAGTGTGTTTTTCTTTTTTTTTTTCCTCAACACCCAGTTATTTCAGCTGACACTCATGGAAGTGTGTTTTTCTTTTTTTTTTTGAGGAGGTAGGGGAAGATTGGCCTCTTATAAAAACTGTAGGATGCTACAAGATCTAGAACACTCTTCCACATCTTTGGATCAAAGGTGTTGTTGAAGTGTCATATTATATGGTCATCTTCAGAACAAAGTAATATCATTACTGATGGCAGTTTCAGGTTCCCGTGGACAATTCCCTAATTGGTCACAGCCAGAGGAGTAGCACAGTGTAAAGGCATTGCCAGTTTTTTAATCAGCTTGCATTGTTAAGTGTTGCTTTTTACAAAGGCTTGTATAATTTTTAACCAATTGTTAGCATTTCATACTTCACTGAAAATACACTTGATAAGCAGGAAGATGTGCATTTTACAGAGCCCTTCTCATTAAAAACCACATCTAAAGCTCATTGAAGTTAATAGGGAGTCCATTAGTTTTTCATCAGACCCTGAAGCAAAAATGACGTGGCTTTCTATAGAGGCAAATTTATTGGAAGAGGGAGGAGAATGCAGAGATGCAATGAGGCAAGCATCTTGTGGCGTTTCTCTGTTGAGGCTGTTGGCATTGCATGTGTGCTGAACTTAGGCACTGCATTTTAAGTGCAAGAACATTGCAATGAGATCGATGATATATTTTGAGCTTTCTGCTATGAAAGATAATATGTTTATTTAGCATATTTGTCCTGGGTTTTGCTGAGGCTGGTCTGTGTGGCATTATTAATGAGGTGGCCTCATTTTATATTGTCTCATTTATCTGTTGCTGGCACTAAAGACAATGACTAGGGAAAACAAAGAAACTCAGAGAGACTGAGTTTCAGAATCACCTATTCCTTGATTTATGCCTCCTATGCAGTCCCCTTTGGGTCCAGCTTTCAGCACAAGTGAAATCTTGAGCTGTCAGCATACTCTGGTTTGTGCTGTGAGAGAATAAGCTTCAGTTTATAGGACTGCAAAAATTAAGTAAATGTAAGTTACAGGTACAGCCTAAAATAAACTAAAACCTAGGCAGGGAATGACTCAAAGACCATCATTTCAAATGTGAAATCCTCTTAAAATTCTCTTTGAACTGGATTTAAGAAAAAGAGTTTTGAAATTTTTATTTCGGTATAAATGGTCAGTTCAAAGTGGTGTATTAAAATTTGAAATTTGGTGATGTTTTTTTCTTTCTTTTTCAGATTATATTCATTTTTTGAAATCATGAATAGCTACTGTGCATGGCAGCAACGTCTTAAGACTAATTTATCAGTATTTAAGTTATAGGATTAAGTGAAAATAATCTATTTTAATTATTAAATCGGAAGATTACTTGACACATACTAAAAAAATCATCTACTCCTCTGACCTCCTGTGATTACTTTTTACAAGTCAGAATTCCTGATTTTATCAAGATCAGATAAAGATTCAGTAATTAAAAAGAACAAGTCATTTCATCATGTCACAAACAGCCAGACATGCTTTCCTACAGTACTGAAATTTGCTATGTGAATACCTTGTAGATTAATATGCTATATGCAGTATGTTTACTTACTTCCTACCTCTCAAGATAAATGAAATTACGATACTGTACCAGATTAGCTTTACAATAAAAGTATATGGTTTTTTTATGAACTGCACAGTTCTTGAATATATTCTGTCAGCATCCCTATTGAAGACGTTAATTTAATGGAACCACTTGAATCATGAGTGTGGTCTTTCCATGGGTAAGATAATTAAGGAGTTTGAAAACTAGGATTAATAAATCATTATAGCAAGTTTAGTTTCAATTAACATTATAAATGTTACTATTTTAGCAAGTAATTGACATCTGATTAGCATGTTGCAGGGTATAGCTGTTTAGATATTAATCAAACTGCTAAACCTTGTTTACAAAATTACTTAAAGACATGTACATAATTTTCCTTTATTTACATGGTAACTAAGCTTATCTTTCACATGTTTGCTCAAGGCCACAACTTGTAGCGTATGCTGAGATTACTATTTATTACTTTTAGTCAGCATTGGGCCAACACCTCTGCCTTTTTGATAGACACTGTCTGATTTTAACCAATAAGGAGGGGGTTTTCGTTCTCTCTGTGTTAGCTTGTGGAACTACTGGTTTATGTCTCAGTTTGAGCACAATAGCAGATTTTTTTTTTTTCAAAAAATGAATTAATTTAATTTGTAAAAAATAGCGATGACTCTTTCTGATGTCAAAGGTAATAAAAATGCAATTCATGAAAGCGTAATTTGTACTCAGAGTTAGTTATTTTGTACTTAAGCAATCTAAATTAAATACTATAAATTCTGTCCAAGAAATATAAATACTATGAGTTAAATTTAGCCGCATTAAAAAATCACGCTAAAAAGGAAGAGCTAACTTTAAATTTAATCTTCTATATTTGAAATCACTGGGGTTTCCTACATATGATGTGAAACACCTTGCTTTAAAGACTGTTACAGAAATATGTCAGTAACAGAAGAAAAGAATGTTGCTTCTTACATTGGATATCAGAAGGAAATATCTTGATCTAAAGGAAAAATGAGTGATTTATTTGATGTGAGGCTGAGTGAAAATACCTGATCTCTCTCTTTTTTTTCACAGAATCACAGAATGTTAGGGATTGGAAGGGACCTCAGAGGATCATCAAGTCCAATCCCCCTGCCAGNGAGCCTGCACTCCTGAAACATCCAGTCCAGTAAACTGGGTATATTACCTAAGACAAAGCATGATTGTGAAGAGCACAGAAACCTTAGTTCCCCCTAAAGTGTAAAGGTAAGGACCCTGCTGTGTGCAGTCATCAAGAATGGATAGTAGGACTTCCAGTTATTCCTAAGGAAGATCTGCAGGCATCCATGAGGAGTTCTCATAGGCACTTTAAATCTGACTTTCTATTTTATATTTCTTAGCTTTCTTATTTCTAGTTCTTACTGGCATGAATTGCATCACACCAGAAGGCTATGCTTTAGCCCACTTTGAGGAAGATAAGGGGACAATTCATCTCTTGCAAGAATTCCATTCAGGGAACTGATTCAAAGTGCTTTGGCAGCCCTTCAAAGACGCTAAAGAGCCAGAGATCTACATCCAGTGAAGGTGGTATGTAGAAAGGAAGAGCTTTAAAGTACATTTAGGATCTTAACAGTCTCATCAAGAGCCTAAAGGGGCTTAATTAATTGTAAAATTAGTACTGTTCAGACTATGATCTCTACTGGGACTGCCAGTGACTTTTCTCAGACATAAAGAATGTGGTTTCACTCAGGAAGTGGGTTTTCTGCATCCCATGGACCCTGTAGGAGATGAGAATAAACCAACAGTGTGCTATAAAACAAGCATTCAGTCCCCTTAAGGAAACTAGAGTATACCACAGACTTATTCCCCAAATTACAAACTCAGAGCTGGCTAGATGAGGATCATTACCTCCTCCCCCAGCAAAGAAACCCGATTTGTCACATGCGAATGATTTACAGTGCGGTACTTCTTACACGTTAGCTTTTATGAGCAACATTTATAGCAAAACAGAGGAGCCCAGTAGAACTTCAGTAGTTGAACAAATCTCTCATCTTTATTCCTTTCGAAAGAATAAACAAAAAATCATTTCAAAATTTGAATGGTATGGGAAATAGGGATTAACTAGGCAGTAAGTGAAAGTAAGCTACAGCCTCGAGCAAATTTGTAATTAGGTAAGTTACAAACACTTCAATAATGAGAAGCATAATAGAAATTCTGACAGGTCCTGTACTGTAGAGAGCTTGTGGGCACCACTGTAATAAATGAACAGAGATCTATTTGATTTTTTGTTAAAAGTGAGAAGCCCCAAGAGTTTTATGTTACTTCATTTAGTGCTTGGTGAGGCTGTTTATATGAGACTTTCCCCTACATTTTAAATCACTTATTGCTGCTTTGGCAGTGTCTGTTAGATTCCATTAGATTCATTAGCTCTTCTAAAGAGCATTGCTCTGTGGAAATAGCTGAAACAGCTGCCCTGTGTAATTTTGTTATTGCTTTAATTTACTCAGAATTCTGTTTTAACACTCCAGCTGTCAAATATAAAGAGGAAAAAACAATCAATATAAAAGCACTTTCTACCTTAGTATTCTTACGTGTACAGTTTGTGGGAAGATGTGTAAGAAAATAAGCAAACGTAGCTCTTTTTTTATTATTATTATTTTCCACGGGATTTCTTGGAGCTGCTGGAAATAGTGCTTCTCAAAATACTATCTGTGGAGCACTTCTCTGTGGGGTGAGTTCTTCTGCTCCGCCAAACTACTTCTCACACACAGTGAAACATCTGTCAGTCTCCAAGCTAAGTTGCGTTTTGTCCAGTGCCACTTGTTTGCTCTTAGATTTTCGCCGAACAGGGGTCAGAAGATTTAGACATGTGCTATGCTGATGTCCTTAAAGCTTTTTGACAGGAATATGGGATAAGATTTCATTTGTTGTCTTGATCCAGCTGCAGATATGTTGCTGAAAATGGGTGAATCCCTTCTCTAAATCTCCTTATATTTGTTTACACGCTTTTGCACGTGAAGAGTTTCGTTTTCTTATTTCTTACAAGAATACAAAATTGCTTACTTTTTATGGTCCCAACCAGACCATCCAGAGAAAAAATGCAAGAAATCTCCTGTTGCTGTTGAATAGTGAGTAGAACCACAAAACTGCAGAATAGGGTATAACAATGATAGCTAGCCTGGCAACAGTTCAGGCTCAGTGTCTCACAGATAGCTCTCAGCTCTCACAGAAGTTATGTGAAGCTGACTGAGTAATGTCAATGTAAAACTCAGTTCCTTGTTACCAGTGACATAAAAATACAGCTACAAAAGAACAAAATCCATAGTGCAATGACCTTTTTTTTTTTTTTTAAATGAAGAGATTTTTATCTTATAGCTTGGTTCTGTTCTGATATTTTTTACTGAAATGAAGCAGTCATCTTAAAGATGACTTTAAGGTAAGTCTGAGTCTAGTATTGCTTTTGCCTGAAACCTAGGCAAGTCATAGAATCGTCAGGATTGAAAGGGACCTTGGAGATCATCAAGTTCCAACCCCCGNCTTTCTGGGCTGCAAGCGTGCACTGATGGCTCATGGTGAGCTTCTCGTCCACCAGCACCCCCAAGTCCTTTTCTTCAGAGCTGCTCTCAAGCCAGTCACTGCCCAGCCTGTATCGGTGCTTGGGATTGCCCCGACCCAGATGCAGGACCTTGCACTTGGTCTTGTTGAATCTCATGAGGTTGGCATAGGCCCAACTCTCCAGCCCGTCCAGGTCCCTCCAGATGGCAACCCTTCCCTCCAGTGTGTACATCTGTAGCAGTTTAGGACTGAATGGATAGATAAAAGTTTCTCCCAAAACTATTTTGTGTAGGTTGCTAGTAGGAGTCAGTGGGGAAGTGAATCCAGGAAATATCAGCTAATTACAGCAGTCTGTGTGTAACTTCTAGAGAGGACAAATCATGCCTGCTTTTTTTTAACAAGCTTTACAAGGTTATCTAATGTAAATTGGGTACTGGAAAATAACCAGACAGATGTACTCCTTCTGAAAGTGTCTAGGAGATTCTTTTTCCAAAGATTATATATGGGTTTGTTGTTCTTTTCAGTTAGTTGTTCTCTAGGAATCAGTTCCATAAATTGAGCTAATGTTTTATGTTCTGTAATCATGTTCTATGCATTTTCTTGCTTGTTATTTTTAAATAAACACTTCTTCCCTTTTTCTCCAAAAGCATACTTCCACAGAAATAGTTTGCTCTAAGAGCTGTGCAAAGCTTAGAATTAAAAAACATCTGCCAATGATGCCAGCTTTTGTTGGATAGCCAAATGTTTTTTCAAAAGTATAAGCTGTCAGCTTCAGAGAGGGACAATTTGAGATAATTATTGAAAAGTAATACACAAACTGCAAGAAGGTGAGATTTGTGATTTGATGGATAACTGTCTTCATTACCTGAGTTTCAACCTATCCATTTTCTAGTTATTTTTTAAAAATTAATTAATAACCTTTTTTGAAACAGTCATGTGATATTTCACATCCCAAGGCCAGTGAATTAAGAATGCTACAGTTGTGCCTTCTTATGGATATTTTCCAAATTGTTAAGCTGACTTTAAAAACTTTTTCTAATATTACAGGGATGCAGTCTAGAGAATACAGACCTTTTACTTCTCATTGTTAATAAGTCCTCAAATGTTGAACTTTGTATTTCCACTGTCAGATGCAAATGTTTATTTAGGTCTTCCTCAATAGCTGTCATTTTAGTGTCACTCTTTCCTTTTTTTCTTTAATTACCTTTCAATGTACAGTCTTGAAGATTAAAGGCCAAATACCTTCTTTCAAAGGTCACGCTTAACTGGCAGAGATGTTCATTACAATTTTCTGAAAGACAATTCGCTTGTCTTAATAGATGAATAAGTTGTCATAGCATAAGCATGAACACATCAGTAGCTAGTATATTTTGTAGTTTTCTGCTGTGCAAGTTTCCAACATGTTGTCTTTTAGCATTATTTCATAATTAGAAGACCTACTTACTTCTACATAATGCATTCAGAATTAAGGTTAAGGTATTTCTAGTGTGAAAAATCTAGAAACTTTAATCAAGTACCAGCATGAATATAAAACTCTTTTTCTTTTTGTTCCTTTGATTCTAAACAGACTAAGGATGCCTAGCCTCTGGCTCAAGGCAAAGCCTATCTTAAGATTCTCTGTTTCATTAGGGATACAATATTTTTTCTCCATGCTGTTTGTTTCTCCGGTGTTTGCTAAACAACCAGGCAATGATGTAAAAGAGCATGCGACTGAGAATTAACTGCATATTTTATAAGATTGTCCAGTCTTTGCTATTAGAATATGGGACATGGTTTAGTGGTGTTGATAGGGCTAGGAAAAGGTTGGACTCAATGATCTTGAAGGTCTCTTCCGGCCAAAAATGTTCTATGTTTCTAAATAATTAAGAAATCAAGTGGTAAAGTAAATACTGATTGAATTGATTTCCTCAGAATTGCTGTTGCAATATTCTTTGCAGCATTAGTTAATCACATCCCTTGTTTGCAATAAACTCCCCTAAGATTGTCGAAGGACAAATTGAGTATAGAAAGTTAAGATATTTAACATCGTAAGGGTTCACCGGTCTGCATGAATTGGGAAATTTGGAGAGTGTTAATTATCAATTTATACTTGCTGCAAAGTCATCTGTTCTCAGTCCTTTGGGATTCACGATGGGTTGATCATAGTATTTTGTCACCACCAACTGGGGAAAAAGTAAAACCAGAGAGAACTAAACACGATGAACTATAATTGGCATTTAGCATCGACAGACTTACCCTGTTTAAAAAGGAGGTTCTGGACAAAAGGCAAGTGTATAAGAATGCTATCATACTACTACAATCAGGTGGTATTTTCTGATTAATTTTTGGGCTTATTTTTAAGAACGTTGGTTAGGATTTAAATTATTTCTCAAATCATTTGACACTTTTGAATGGACCTATACAGTTGATTAGCTTTTTCTGGATACAGCCAGAAACGACTCAATAGAGATACTTTATTGTAAAATATTTTTGTTTTAAATACAGTATTTAGCTTTATTTCTTTAGATGGGTTCTTCATAGAAGGTACCACCAAGGAGTCCCCTTAAAGATAAAAAGCTATATTCAATTAACTCTTGAGCTTCCATTTCTGGGATCTTCAAAAAGCTGTAAGAGTGATGCTTGGAGGGTACTTTCAAATAGTATTTTTGTGTGTCAGATGTTCTGTTAAATGCTTTAATCACACCATAGGTTTTCCCAAATGACTTTAGCATTATGCCACATATGGATAAACACTAATTTTGATGTTGAATAGGTCACAAAACTGAAAGATTAATTTCCCTTTTCTCACAAGTGCCAGGTAGCTTTTTAGACCTTTTGCTTATTATGCTTCCTTAAAACAAAACAAACAAAAAAACCCAACTTTTGGGTTTATAATTTTACTGAGTCAGAGTCTTCATATTTTCCAGTGATTTCTATAATAATATATTTCCTTCCACTCCTTTGGTGAAAGAGATGTACCTATACAATAATAGGCTATTCTGAATCCACTTTCCAACTCAATGGGATAGGCCAGAAAAAAAAAGAAGTGTAAACTTCAGATGTGTCTTATCATCAATTCAAATTGGCCTCATTAGCCTACTGGTTTTTTCTGTTCATTTGTTGATAAGTAGTAGATAGGTGTCTGTTCAGACAACGAGGGGACCCCCTGAGGACGTCCATAAACGTGAACATTTCTAAAGTTCAGTAATTCAATTCCACCTTGGCAGAGTGCTGTATTTTGGAAAGGACGTGGCGCTCTAGCTTCTTCAGCCTATACCTTGGTACAGCTGTCACAAGAATACTTGATGACCACTCACCTAACTCATAATAATCACGCTGGAGGAGGAAGCAACTTTCCCCACCCACATCCCCCAAAACACCTCTTCAGTAACCAACAGTAATGGTATCGCAACTGCTTCTCAGGTGAGTCCAAAGACCAACAGATAATATTTTGGTAGCTTTCTTTCATAGATTTTGTCGTGTTGATCTAAGAAATATATGGAGGAAGTTCAGAGTTGTAGTTGCTCTATAGCATTTGCTTCCCAGGAACAGAGGAATGAAAAACTGTTGAATGCACAACAAGTACTCTGAGAAGTCCAAAGTAATAGTTTGAACATTTGGTCCTTATCTTGTGTTGAATTATTCTGTTATTACATGGACTATACAAACTTTCTATGCTCTGGTCATCTCTGCTGAATTTCGTAATTTCTTTCAGCAGATGAATGCTTTCATATATTTATCTTATAGCTGTTATTCTTAGCAGCAAGAAGATGTTTCAAAAATTATGACAGTATGATCATCGTGGTGCATTTTCTGCCATGAATTCGTAACTCTTAAAATCTGAAATGATAATGTTATTTGGTTGCATTATCCATGACATTTTAGATGGCAATAACTAAGATCAGTGAAAATAAGATATATTTCAATTCATCCTCACTGCAAATTATCATAATTACTGTTATACATATTCTTTTTCTTTTGATTTTTTTGCTATTGGCATTCTTAATGGCTACTATGGCTTGTATGAACTTGAAGCCAATCAACATTTTATGCCTGTCCAACTTATCTCATTTCATCCTCTGTTAGGTCGGTATTGAAACGACTTTTTTTTTTTTTACTTTTTTTTTTTCCTTCTGCTAAACGTGCATATTTCCTCTGAAGAAATTTGGGTATTGTGTATAGAAGGAGGAGGAAAAACCTGTTGTTCATGTTAAGTATTCTCAAAATGAAACAGAAATGTTCTATTATCAGAAAGATTAAGATAAGTTTTGGAGAAAAGAGCTAATCTGAGAATTTATGAATGATTCTTTCTAATATAACAAAAAGTTATGTGGAGGAGAGTTTAGCAGAGGACTGTAATTGTTTTGAATAGTAATATTTTGGAGAAAAATACTGAGTCTGGAGGAGATTAAACCCCAAACTGAGCTACTTAGCAATTTACAAAAGTCATGCACCGGAGATGATACATATAGAAATATACAGATAACTACTTTTTAGATATTTATTTTGTCTTTTTAATGGCAAATTTCTTATACAAATGAGTATTTGAAATATTTGAGTATATATATGATGCTATACATTCTGAGCATGCAAGATACTCAAGTATCATGTTCACACTTCTACCATGTTTTAGAATGAGTTTGCAATTCATCAAATGGCGGTAGTATGGAATAGAAAACATGGATGTCACTGAATTTGTGATAGGTGCAAGTGAAGAAAAAAGACAATTGATATTGGCAGCTGAAGTCTTATTCTATGTGACTGTGAAGGAGAGTTAAAAGGCAGGTATCAGCAACTTTTTGAACTCTACAAGCAAGACTGTAATTGTACCTGGTTCATTATTCATCAAAGAATGAACCTGAAAAAAACCTCAAAGGTAAGTGCATCTAGTCTGTAAAATGTCAAGACTAAAACAGACATTCTGATAGTTGTTGGATAATCTTTCTACTACACACCTGTATTTATTTATTTATGCTCTTGATCTTATTTTTCATTTCCAAAATACTATTCTTCAAAGAACTGTAACATACACCAGAAGGCTGTGCTGCCATTCAGCGAGATCTGGGCAGACTGGAGAGCTGGACAAAGGAAAATCTAATTAAGTTCAACAGGCATAAGAGTAGAGTCCTACACCTGGGGAGGAATAACACCATGCACCAGTACAGATTAAAGCAGCTCCATGGAGAAGGACCTTGGAGTCCTGGTAGACAATAAGTTATCCTTGGGACAGCAATGTGCCCTTGTGGCCAAGAAGGCCAATGACATCCTGGGATGCATCAAGAAGAGTGTGGCAAACAGGTCGAGGGAGTTTCTCCTCCTCCTTTACTCTATCCTGGTGAGGCCACATCTGGAGTGTTGTGTCCAGTTCTGGGCTCCCCAATTCTAGGACAGGGAGTTGCTGGATAGGGTACAGCAAAGGGTTACAAAGATGACTAGGGGACTAGAACATCCGTCTTATAAGGAAGGACTGAGGGACATGGGCCTTTTTAGTCTGGAGAAGAGAAGATTGAGGGAGTATCTTACCAAAGCTTATAAATACTTAAAGGGTGGGTGTCAAGTAGAAGGGGCCAGTCTCTTTTCAGTGGTGCCCTGTGATAGGACCCATGGCAACAGGCACAAACTGGAACAGGGAAAGTTCCACCTCAACACGAGTAGAAACTTCTTTACTGTGAGGGTGATGGAGCCTGGAACAGGCTGCCCAGAGAGGCTGTGCAGTCTCCTTGTCTAGAGAGTTTCAAAACCCACCTGGATCTGTTCCTGTGTGGCTTGCCCTGGGTGATCCTGCTCTGGCAAGAGGGTTGGACTCAATGATCTCGAGAGGTCCCTTCCAGCCCCTACCACTCTATGATTTCTTCAGGATGTTACAGGATATTTGCATAGTGTCTGTAAGACACTCCTTCACTCCTCCAAAAATTTTAAAACCTTCATAAAAAAAGACAGAGCTACTAGATTAAATGGAGAGTAGTTAAATATCCCAGTGACTGTACAGCTACTATTATGCTGTCACAAATACATCTGGATATAGATCTTTGTCTCCAGATTATGGTGCTTTCTGTCTCGTGTGCGTTACTACCCAGGGCAATGAGGAGGGATTGCTCATTCTTTTCACAACAGGTCAAGGCACAGATAGGAAGCACAATGAGGGAGTCCCAGCTCACAAAACTTATATTCACAAAGATTTGACAGTTGATGATTTATCAAATTTTAGATCAGGCACTTTCATATTACTGTGTGACTATGTTTTTTGTTAACCATGTGTCATGCTGCTGTTTCATCAGAGCTAGTCTACAATTTCTTATGTTTCTTGTTGTATCTGATTTAGACTTTCTAGGTTAGATTTCAATAATTTTTCTGTAGTTACATTAAATGGGGAAAAATATAGAAAGGGGAGATTTTGTATTTGCTAAATCATGAATATCCTTGACAGGCTAGAATCAGATCTGACATGATTATGGATGTATGAAAAGAAGGGCTAATGAGTAACTTGTTGGTCAGAGTCAATTGTCTACATGGACTCAGACACTACTCCCAAATCTGAAAAGGAAGCATCAGCAAAGAAGAATTCAAGCAGCTTCACTTGAATCTAATTTTTCAAAACCTCAGTTTGAACTGAGGATATTTAGGTTAACCTGTAAGAGGCACCCAAAAGGATAAAAATCTGAAATTTAGGGAGCTTGTGGATTCATTGATGGATATAGAATTTAGGTCTGAGATCTCCTCTAGTTGCAGAACGTTGTCAGCCATGGTCTACGGTTCAAACTTTGCTTCTAAGTTACAGTAGCCTTCATTGATTATTTTAGAGAGGTTTCTGTGCTTAGTTGGAAATCTCTGTTAAAAAGAATTCATTAATTTTAATGTGTTTTAAAATCATATATGAGTCAAGTAAATGGATAATAATTAACAATTTAAATGCTTAATTAGCTTAAAACACTTTAAAGGAAGAGGTAATAAATTGTAAATTATGAAGAAAAATGACATATGGATCTTTGGACAATGTGTTTTTTTCCTTGGCAGAAAATGCAACAATCATAATTAGCCAAAGGGGAAAGATATAGACTACAAATGTTGAGATGGAACAAATTCAATAAGATGAATTAAAAAAAAAAAAAAAAGAGGTATTTCCAAATTTGCGTGGTTACACAGTACACTGTACATTAACCACACAGTTTCCCTTGTTTGTATCATACAGAGCCATGAAAGCCAATTTAGTTTTTAAACTAGATCAATTTTCTTTCCTAAATGAGCTGGGGTAGGGTCACTCATCAGTAAACCTCTGTCAAACAATCTTTTTTAAAACTGTCCAGCTCTGCTCTTTAATGGCACCATTTTGAATTAGACCTTAATGCTATGTCACTTTAAATTAGCGGCTTTAGTTTGAACGTGACCATAAAGAATATTAGCAAGCCAGAGTAAACAGTTTTCTATCAAAACAAATCAGTCTAAGTTAGAAATAGCAATGCCACTGACACTATGATCTGCTTGGTTTTCATTGTATATTGGCTATATCTTTTTAAACTATACAAAAGCAAATATATGTCTTAATGATATAAAACTATTGTTGCATATTTATCATAATATAGGCAGAAGTGTAAAAATATATTGCCTCATACTGCTTTACATAGTTCTTTTCTTCTGATTTCTCCCATCAGTTCAGAGTTCTTAAAAACGAGGTGCATGTTGTTCCCCTGCAGATCAGTAGCTGCTATATTGCTGCACTCGGTAAACTTAAATCTGAGGTAGTTCATTCCTTTTTGCCCCAATTTCATTCAGCCCAGCAAGTCGCCCTGTGTTCTGACGGGCAGCTCAGTATTGCTTTGGGAGATGTCACATGAATCACGGGCTTTCTTATTGTCGTTGTTTAGTTGTAGGAAATCTGGTGACATCTTTCTCTTGCCCAAATAGCATCTCTATTTATTTTCAGAGGCATCCTAAGATGAATGTGTGTGTACACACATAATCAGATATCGATTTCTGTGCAAAATGCTAGTAATTTACTTATGGGAGAAATAATTTAAACTATTTTCCCAGGGATAGTTAATTCTAAGGGCTGAGTTATTTGGTTTAGATTTCTGTATTTTTATGTAGTGAAATCCAACTGAGAATGGTTGTGGGTGAGTTATTTGCCAGATGGCAAAATTTCTCCTCCTACTCAGTTGACTGTTTATGTGCACTTCCTACTGCATACTGCAGGGAAGAAAAATAATCTGTAGAACCTGCGGTTTGCAACTGGCAGTCAAGGAAAAAAAACCAGCTGATTAGCCATTTGCCCCTCTAAATAGTCCTTAATAAAATGAAAAGAACCTTTCTGAGCTGTCTGTTAGACAAATAAGAGTTTCAATCAATGGAAATTAAATGAATGTAATTTTGGACTGAACGTATATTCCTTAAAAAGGAAGAACTATATGGAATTGTGATGGAGTTAAAAACACATATAGGATCCGATCCACCCTAAGAAAACAAAATCAATGTGAAAATCTGGTTCTTGACTGTATAATTATCAATTGTGGTGCGGCTTTACAGAAGAAGAATGAGCCAGCTGTTAGCACTAGTCTACAGCTTCAATAGCTTAAATCACTCCATGCTTTATTACTGACTTGCAAAGTGAAAAAAATCAGTGACACAAATTGCAGGGGAAGAGGTGAACTTGTCAGCTTTTGAGTGGAATTATTCTAAACTTTTTTTTCCATTTACTTTTGAGCCCGGTGGAGGCTATAACAGAGTTTCAAGTCAAACCAAACTTTATATGAAAAAAAGTAAGGAAGACAATAATAGGAAGCAGGAATTGTGTCTGTATCTTGCTATGGACTCCAGATCCAGAAGCACGAGGGGCTGGGGGACTGCAGTGCATATGCTCCAGAACGATCTGTGCAGAGACCAATTCACAAGTGCAAGCGAGGTATTACAGTTATAAAAGACCGTGTTCTGCTCAGCAGCATAACAAGAGGTAATGTGTATTAACTCAGACATAGCTATTCCAGACTGTAGACGTTCTAGAATGAAGCAAGCAAGGAAAAACACGTGGCTCTGTGCAGTGCGAAGTGAACTTCCAGATTGTTTCCCACCATCTTGAGGACGTCACCTTTAGGGCTGCTTCCTTCAGCCCTAAACCTCCTTCTGTCCTGCTGGAACTCTTCTATGATTTGCTCATTTAATAGATTAAACCCTGCAAGACAGGAATGATTTTTATTTCTGAAACTGTCACTTATTGTGGCCACATTCAACAATTGTAATATAAGTAGTTCTAATGTCATTAAATGTCTGGAATTTGTAAATACTTTCAGAATCTGATCTAAATAAATCTTCAAGTATCAGGATGGTGGAATCAGAGTGAAAATATTACTCATGGTTACACTGGTGAAACGTAGAGCAATCTGTTGATTAAACTATGATTACACCATGTAATTTAACAGAATTTAGACCAAGTTGCTTGTAGATGGGACTCTGAGTCAATCAGAGCTTTGAGGTATTTATAGTTTGTTCTTACATCCCATTGAGGTCCCAAAAAGACCAGAAGAGCTTTTAAAAGAAAAAAAANAAAAAACAAAAAAAGCTTTTAAAAAAAAAAAAAAAAAAAAAAAGAAAAAAGAAGGAGAAAAAAAAACACAGAGAAGACAGCTTAAAGAGAATATGAATTAAATTGACTGTATAGAAAATAACTCAGCATGAATAGGTAAGACAGAGTACAAACAAAATGAGTTTTACAACAAAACAAACCTTGCCTTGTCCATTGCATCTAGCAGATCAGGGCAGGTCACGAAAACTTAGCAGCTTTATATGCTACAGCAGCCTCGTACTACCTATTTTTAGAGATCTCTAAGATGCATTTATTTACAGAAATAAATAATGTTGGATAAAATAGCCATCCTTTTTTTACTACCTGATTTGAATACCATATGATTCCTCTCAGATATAGGATGGCAGTCAGGTGAAAAGGAATAATAATATGTAATGCCTCCTGGATGACCTGGAAAATAGAGATGTATTGGTAAAACCTGGAAGATGTTCCAGTGATACAAGATACCACCTTACTGTCACTGTTTCTAATTAACAACAACCTGTCACTGTTTCTAATTAACAGAGGAAAATATAGCACAAACCAGTACAAATAGCAGATGGTTATAAAAAGGCATAAAGAAAACATGAGCAGCATGAGACCTGGTTTTTCAATAATTCAAATTGTGATAAAGATATTGGACAGTACTACTTTTTCTTTTTTATGAAACTGAAGTGACAAATGATGGAGTGAGAAAGAGAAAAAAGAGTTAGCAAATTAGTTTCACCAATGAACTTTGTGTGGAATATGTTAACATTTTGAAGATGAGTTGAATGATTTTATTAAAGATCTGAGAACGCTTCAGAGCATATTTTAGAGCATAATGTTAATATCTCTTGCTATCTTGAGTCTTCCATTTATATTGGTGCTGTGCTTTGCTGTTCTGTGCTTAAAAATAACAATAACATTTTAAATGTTAAAAATTGATCAGTCTGTCTCCTTACTCTTTTATTCAATATTTTCTACATCTGGTATTCATATACTAGGAAAGAGAATGGTGAACTCTTACTAAAACTTATTTTATAACTCCTGTGAGTTCTATAATTTTCCACATATATAAGATCCAAGAGTCATATTTTCCAGACTATGTAAGAAAATGGAAATCCAAACTTTGAGAACGCTGTGGAAACAAGGTACCAGTTTCTGACATCTTCTCCCAAGGCTGTGATTTATGTGACAAATGCCAGCACAAAATAATATGAAGAAACATATGAACTGGTAAGTGATGGAGTCATATGTTTGCAAAGTCTATTTACTATAACAAGGTTGATAATCCAATCAAATTCTGGCTGGTTTTAATATGTCAGTCTAACAGCTATGTTTCGATGGCTGATATTAAAGCAGTTTAGTGGTCTTGGTCCTGTTTTGTGTCATACAAAACATTGGCCTAGAACTCAAGATATTGCAAAAAAATCAAAGGATTGGATGGGCAGAGGGTTGCTCTCACTTTTTTAAAAAGCTTTCATGTGCTGCTGTTGTTAGATCCATAATGATCTGTTGTCAAAGCAGTTGTGCCCATGATCATTTGCTATGTCACTTCTGTGTGGTTGTTTTGCTCCTGCGCCTGGGAAAGATTCTGAAGGGGTTTTTTTTGCTCAGAGTTGCTTTGTGGTAAATTATTGCAAAAGACTAAAAAGCAGTTCCTTTTGCCTAAGCATTCAGAGTTCTTGCATAAAGTACTTGAATTTAACAGATAAGTGTACAAGAAATGAGTACTTTAAATAGACGTTTTCAAGATCAGTTTTCAAAGGCTAGGAAGCCTATTCAATTTAAAACCATTTTAAACTGATTAAGATACATTGTACTTAGGAGTTATAATGGCTTTGAAAATTGGAAAACCTTTTAATAAATATAACAAAGCAAAATTCAAGATAGCTATATGATATGAGTTTCTCAAAGTTTTTGATAAAATGTAAAAAAATCAAACTGTTCTCAAGAAAAATTCTGCAGGGAAAAATCAGAACTGTGCCATGGTTATATTTTTTTGATCACAAGTAAAATTTCAGTAATTGTCAGACTGTGCTGTCTTCTTTCAATATATTTATTTACATTGTTTTTAAGGTGTCCAAACTTAAATTGCTTATCCCTGTAGTCCTTGCCTAATTGGAGTAGTGAATCAGATGCACATAAGAAAATTCACGTTACATGATGGAAAGTCCTATTCCTCAAGGACTGATGCTTATAGAAGGTAAAAAGAATTAGAGGTAGGCTACAGGTCCATGTGGCAAGCCTTTGTATTTAGCATTACTGTGCAAAAATAGTGAGAAAGTAAGACAGCCTCAATGTTTAAATGATACACAATTTGTAATAACTAGTAGTAATAGTAATAACTGGGAATGATTTTATGAGCAGCTGTATATGAAACTGTTTCAGAACTACCACGGTATCGCTATTTTTCATATGAAATATTTTCACGGAATTTTGACGCCATGAGTCATATTTAAATAGAGAATCTTAAACAGTTATCAGTGGAAAAAAACTTTCTAGTAAGTGATATTTGTTTAAAGACTTTTTAGATTGCCTAGTCCCTTAAATTGCCTAATTGCTTCCCTTCTTGCCTATAGTCATAATGTTCAATTATCATTCTACATAGTGGTCAGTGTTCAATTCTACATCTTCATCTCCATCAAAGTATCTATTATGTTTTTACTTTTTCAATATTTGTTTCATCAAAACATATTTTCTATCTAAGTGAAGAGTTTTTAATTCTTTTATGTCCTAAAGGCCATTGCACAGCTGAGAGATTTCAGATGACATAGCTTCGAATTCAGCTCTGTTTTTTTACAGGTTCTACCAGAAGGTCAGAGCTAATTACATTTTTCTAACA
>VWZK01013787.1:105116-231213 GCA_013396935.1 Baryphthengus martii
ATGGTAAAAAAAAAAAAAAAAAAAAAAAAAAAAAAAAAAGCAGCAGAAGTTATATCCTGAAAGCAGTCAGAAAAAGGCTTGCTGGTGCATATTTAATCATTTAGGGAAGAACTGATATTTTTTTTATGTCCGTTTCAAAAGAGTTGTTTCCAGTTGGGAATTCCTCAGGTTTAAGGAAACAGCTACTAAACCATGTTTTGATTTCATCTAGCTATTCATGGAAATAAAGTGCCACCTATAAAATTTATGATCTAACTTATTACTTTTAAGCTAATGGTCTTACAGAGTTTAATTAATATCTGTGTGTTTTGCTACATTTAATAGCAGTGTCCTTTTATTGCTGGACATCTTTTGATTTCTTTCTCTTACTCGGTGTACAAACACATACATGGCGTTCTCAGTTAAAACTCTTTAATGTGATAGTAATTAATATACATTAAATATAGCAATGTATATAGGAAAAGATAGCAAAGTAGTAGGCAAGTTCTAAGATACTAAGTTTTCCTGAGATGTGTCATATTCATGGAGAAATACAGAGTATTTCTGCAGCACCCTTGCTTTCCTAAGTTCCAAAATATTTTTACATAACTCATTTGAGTTTATCCCAACATCAACATCTGTGAGAATAGAACAGATTTTACTCTTCTTGGTGTATCTTGTAATGGCTCATCTTTGCCTTTAAAACTGTCAAAATATTCCGACATGTGAGGAATCTGATTTCAGGGGTTTCATGAGTTCATAGGAGAAAATTACTCTGTTGTTCTTGTCAGAAAAGGTCAATTTCTTTACTTTCAGCTGAATATTCTTTGCTCTAGTAGATGGAGAGCTATATTATTTTTAAAATTAATTCCAAGGAAGATGCACTTTGTTTCATATTTTCATGTTCTGGATCTTTTCTAAGCCAAAGGTAAAAACACCTCCTGCTTTTCTATTTTACATATCACTTTATAAGCATTAATCTAAGCAAACTCCTGTGAATTTGCTTTCTTTCTGTGATTAGTGACTGTATTCAGGACAGTTCAATTGTAATTAAAAGCAAGAATGGCTGTTTTAAAGTGCCTGTTGTCAGGGACAATAGAACCTATCAGCAAGAAAACATGGTTGAGTTTGAAAGCAATCCACCTGGCTGTGTTTCACTTCCCATATGGGATTATTACTTTGCACATGATTGCCATCCCAGTCAATCTGCAAAGTACATGAAAATGTCAGTGGAAAGATGCAATGGTTACTGGTGTTATTAAGACCAAATTACAGATTTTTAAAAGGTAACTGATTGTATATTAGAGTTGAAGAAAAGTAATGTGAATGCCACAGTACATGCAATGACATTTATAAGAACATCTTTAAGGCAGGTAACACAACCTTCATATGCATAAATTCGTTTCCTTTATTTGCATCATCTTTTCCAAGTAGGTAAACACTAATTAGGATTGCATGAAGGTAAAGAGAAACAGCATAGTCGGTTAAGACTTAGTCTATCTCATCATTGGCACTAGCAAAAGGTAAAGCAAATCAGCTTTTTAAGATGATAATAGCAGATCATGGACATGAGATTTTTAATTCTCTGGAGCGCACTGGGAAACGTCAGGTAAGCAGTATGACAAATTTGTGAGCACTTTCAAAGTAGCATATACCATCATTAATATGATTAAACAAATGTACGTAAGAGACTGATAACATGAAGAATGTGGTTTTATTATCTCTGTATGTGTAGATGGTGTTTCCTAGGGTGTTTGAGCTAGACCCTAGAATGAGTGGTGATAGCATTGTACAGGCCACCCTTTACATGGCCATGCTTGTGGTTTTATCCTTCCCACTCAGAATGCATTTGCTGTTTCCAAGTGAATATCAATTATATTGTATCTAGAGGGCAATGGTATAATGTCAGTTTGTCATCCCTTTCGTGTTACCTTAGTACTATTGCTAAATAGTTATGCAAAAATTATATAATAATTATTGTTAGAAGATAAGTGAATCTCTTTGCAGACAACTTGAAAAGTGCTGCCTTTGAAGACAGGAGTGTGCATCCTATTGTAAAGTAATAAAAATATTTTCTAAACAAAACGATTCTTGTGGATGCATTAACTGTAGTATAGATTTGGTCTCAATCGGGTTTATTGACAATTCTCTGTCATAAATTGACGACTAGTGACATTTTCTATACCATGTAGAAAATTACCCCACAATAATAAAGTTAATATTACACATCAGGTACACCTACTCCTTTGATCCCTTTTCTGCACCTTCCTAATGTAGAGAAGTTTGATAGCTTGCACCCCTGCACAGTTATCTGTCTTTCTCTCCAAATGCTACAGTGCTGGCCCCAAAAAAGAGTGGAAACTTGTTTAATGTGCAATATGTTGAGTAGGTGTTTTGCTGAAGTACCAGCACATTAAACAGTCAGCACAGTCCCATTTAAAATAATTAGGATTAATTTTCTCTAGCTTTCATGAAAACAAAAAGAAAATTATTTACAGGTACCTGTGTAGCAACAACTTAAGTATGATAGACTAAAGTCATTACAGTTAATTTAATTTAAACAAATATTAGCCAAGCTTTGTCAACATGACAAGTGACTTGCAGTTCACTACTTTCACAAGTCCAAGTAAAAGCACATCTTTCTTCTTGGAAAGAGCTGATCACTTTTCAAAATGGATGATTCATGTGGTAAAAGCATTTTTCACTATGAAAACCTTGATCTGAAAAACTTACAGATAGCTTTTGAGAGCCATACAAATCCTTCACAAAAATGAAACAGGTTTTAAAACTGAATTCTGTTATTTTCAAATATACCTAAGATATTTATAACAAATTGGATGATTTTTGAGAATTCCATGAAAATAAATGTATTCCCAAATTCAAAATTTAATGAAGTTCAATCAAATTAAGTAGAAATATTGAAATAAGGCTTGAAGGTTTTGATTCTTCGTTATTGGAGATCTACATAGACCATATATTGTTTTCCTAGTATAATACCTTTGCAATAAAAAAAGCTTTAGATAATTTCTAATAAGAAATAAAAATAATTAGAAGTTGAAAACTGGAATGCATGCATCAATCTTTTAAAACTTTAAACTTGGGAGATCTCTTTTTTCCTTGTCCTTTAAAACAGGAATAAACACCTTCTGAAAGTCTAAGAAACAGTATTCAATGATCAGATGAGCTGATGAAATACATATCCATGTACTCTCTCTCAAATACTGGAAGAAAAATCTGTGACCTTTTCTGAAGCACTGATAAAAAACTTCCTTATCTCTTGCCCAAAATTTTAAAGCTGCCCAAACTTTAATTTTAAAGGGCTACCAACAATATTCGTTGCCCATGACTCCAAATTTGCTGTAAATTTCCATGTGACATACAGTAGAACACATGAATGAGAAATGATGGTATAAATAGACTAGTTAAAAGTGTAAACTAGATTAATTAATAAATAATCTAGCAGCTTAAAGTTTGAGATGTCAATTACAAATATGACAAAGAAAACAAACGTCACCTTTTCCCCGTTGCTTGTACCGGAGCAGTATCCAATCCACAACTGAAAATCGTTCTTAAATGGAAGTGCTCATCTTTTCATAATCTTCACACAATGTTGCTATGTGTTGTCAAATTTATTAGATGCCATGCAGCCTATTATTTTTCCGTGATTCCCTATCTTTTTTATGACTACAATATACAATGTTTTCCCTGAAGCCTGATTTTTTAATTCATTTTCTTAGCCTTTTTCAGCATTAGGGTTGGTGACATTCCCTATGGCTGTTTCTGAGAGCAGTCAGTGTCAGCAGTTTGGTTTTCTTGCAGACTGCATCTCCCCTTTGCCTTCCACCATCCTGTTATTCCTCACTTCAGCAGCAGAAACAAATCTCCCATCTGTCGTCAACTTCTAGTTTGTCTTCTAATGGTAGTTCTTTTTTTCTGTTCTTGTCTCCTTTCCTGCTGCTTACTTTATCATTTCTCACCCATTTCTATTCCACCCTAGCTTAATACTGTTGTGTCAGGAGACATGAGATGGCCCTGTTATTCATAGTTCTAAAAGTGTTTTTCCATATTCAGGTGAGATTTGATATTTCCCAGAAAGGCTGAAATGTATTGTTCGTCTGCTAACACAGTAGTCACAGGAGAGAGGCAGTGGTGACTACACAGAAACTTTCTCTACCTTAATCTCTCTTCTTAGAATCAGTTCTTGGAGGAAGAATCAATTGTTACAGAGTATGAGGCTTTTATTGATGAAGGATGAGATTTTGGGGTGGAAGGAGTGAGGCAGATATCTGCTGTGAATGATTTATTTATATTACAGTCTTGATATGTATTTGTGAAGAAAGCAAGCCATTTTTGCCTTAGCTGTCTGCATTTGCCATCTGAGCTTGTGATACATGTGCTGCATATGTGCCTCTAAAATGTGTCATTTCTGCTCGGTGGTCACAGCAGCTGAGTCAAATGCACAGACTCTAACTGATGATGCAGCTCCTACAGAAGCAGAAGTTTCCAGGATAGTCCTGTTAGTTGCTGATCTGTGTGTTGTCAGAACCGCCTGTTCCGCAGCTCTTCCAAGGAAATGGGTAGGATCAGTACTTCTGTTGTAACTACCACTGTAAAACACACTTGGCAGCTGCAGGAGGTCATGTTAAAGGATGTGCAAGTAACCACCATAAGAATTTCTAGCACAAGTACTCTCGTGCTCGTTGTTTTTTTCTTGACATACAACCATATCTATCCTGATAGATATGTGTCTAGATAAGTGTTCATTGCTGATTGCTAAGACCCATACACTAAAATGACAGTTTTCAAAGGCTAAGTGGCCTGTTCTTGGTGTAGGTAAATTTTGGTAGGAAGGTAGTAGGGCAGGTATGCACACTTCAGCTCTCTGGTGCCATCTGTCCAGTGCAGTTCTCTAGCAACCCACTGAGGGAAAGCATTCCTTAAAACACAATTTTCATACAAAAAAACTTTAAAATAAAATCACTCTTAAAACTGAATTAACATTTTGTGTTTCCTGGAAATATCTGGAGTTTAGTCCCTTTTTCAGCCCTCACCTGTTATATAGATAGCACTGACTAATGCCTAAGATGCAGCAACAACTTTGACTCAGGACACTTACGTGAACTTCTGCTGGTTTTCGGTTCTACAATTCTACTTAGACGCATTGATACTACTATAAAAGAGCCTTCACAGATTTTTCTGTGTGATCTGAGAAAGGCAAACATGTAAAATCTTCCTTCTAGAAGACCTAACTGGTGGTATCTCTAATCTTGCTGGAGATCTCAGCTGACAGGCAAAGTACACACCTCTGTGTGCTGTGGGGCAATCTTTGTGCTCCTGTCCCTAATAGTACCACCTCTGCATGGGGTGAGATGAGAACTACTCAGGACAGGACTTCACTGAGATGACCCTTAGCAAAGTTTCTTTGGGATGGACACTTCTGCCCTCAGGGGAAGGTCTGCCCAGAACCAAACGCCAAGTACACAAAGCTGAATCCATTCTTCAGACTTCCATTCTTTCTTTCTCTCTCTTGTGTGGTCATTTAAGCTCATCTGTGCTGTGTATCTGTGAGCATGGATCTCAACTTGCATTTTAGCTCAAATTAACAGAAGAAAGCAAATTTACTCACTGACTTGAAGCAATGAGCATTCTAGGGAGGAAAACCTGTGGTTTGAATACATTGAACGTTTGCTATCTACTGTCCCAAGATCCTCATGCCCTTGAAGCACCTCCTCCAAGATTTTCCAGTGCTTCAGAGGCAGAAGTCTGAAAGAAGCGTTTTTAACATCAGGTAGTGAATGTTCTGCATCTGGACAACCCAGCTGTACTCAAGTTATCCCTTTTCAGCTCTCTGGGCTTTAGGTAACATAGAAAACTATTCCTGGTCCCATCTTAAGGTGCACAATAACTTCTACAACAGAAATCAATATCCAGGTCTGCTGTCTAGTATTTTTCTTTCCTTTTGGAGAGTGGTATAAATATTAATACCAATATCCATGGATATTCTCTTTTATCTGACATGGTACAAAAGAAGAAAGCTTTTCTAGATCAGACTGACTATTGATGTGTCTATTTGTACAACTACTGTCACCATAATTTCAAACCTGTAATTAAAAAAAAATAAAATGAGGTAAGGTAAATTCTTCAAACTGAAGAACAGTAAAAAATAGATAAACCATGATGGATGAACTTATTCTTCTATTTTAGGAAACAAGGGTTAGCTAGAAGCCAGAAACATTACTACAGGGTAAAATAAGTGTTAAAGTAATGTCAGTCCTTGAATTTCTTGAAGTGGAAAAATGTATGTACTGTGAGAGGAATTCCAGTTCTACCAGCAGCAGGAGCCTAAAGTGAACAGATGTGAAATGGGAGAATTATTTAGAAATGAGCAAAGGCTTGAGCAAGACCTAACTTTGGTTATTTTCTCTCTGCATCCACCATGTACAGTAATTATGCTTTGTTTAATAACAAGGACAAACAGTATTTTAGCACAGCTGTTTTTTCACTTTCATTTTTCTGCAAATAAAACCATTAAATGGGCTTTTTCTTGCTCCTACGTCTTTCTATGGTAAGAAAAAATTATTGCCCCGACACATCTCTTATCTTTTCATTCAAAAGTGTAATGATCTCTTCTGGATGCTGAATGGATAAAAGAAGGAACAGAACGTTTATAATGCAACTCTGATTGACCTTTATGTTCATCACACTGCCTGGCTTTAATTCTTCTTAGAATCGCATTAGAATTTGTTGAATACATATACAATTATATTTGTTGAAAACTTTGTATACAAAGAACGCTTTGCTGCAGACTCTGGTCTTCAATAGAAATCTAAGGGTTTTATGCCAGCCATGAGGATTGCAAATCTCTGATTATGGGATTACATTTTCTGCAATCAGGAGTTTTTTGTGACAGAAAATTTTTAGTTTTCCTGCGTGTTTTGTTCCCTAGTTCTTCATCTGTGAATCTGCTCCTTTTCTAAATTTCCTGCACAAAGTTTACTGCACAAAGAACTTTTGAATGGGTGAAATATCCTCTCATATCTTTTAACAACTTGTATTCAGTCTGTGTCTCTTCGTATTCTTTGTAAGGAGAGATTCATTTTCCACTATTGTGAAAGTGGAATTAATTCTTAGTTTTATAATTTTTAAGTATTTGGGGTTTTGAGAGCATAAGAACATAAACCAGTTGTGCAAACTGAGAACATCTGGCTGATTATTTTTCTTTGGCCCTTAAAAAGGCTTCTTGTTCATAAAGTTCACCCTGTATTGTTTAGAGATGCAATAAAGAATTGGACAGGATTTAATTTTCCAGCAACACAAACCATTGTAATTTTAATAGTCTTATATTCATATTCTAACATTAAATGAGGGAAAAAAAAGACAATAAATAGAGTGCTCTGGGAGGAAGGGACTGACAATATGAAAATGGAGACAGAAAGCTAAGATGTCTGGGTTCATCTTGTGTCATGGTATTAAGTCATTTGATGAATAAATACATCACTTTAGGAACTCCTGTGGTGGGTGTTAAATGTTAATGTTAAATGTACAGTTCCCTGACACTGTCTCATGAAAGTCATGGAAGATGCACAGAGTGTTAGTGATGTTAGTTGTCAGATTTTTGTTGCTTTTGTTTATTTGTGAAGTTCATTACTTTTCCTGATAGAAAAATTAAGCCGAAAGGGAAGGTCAGAAATCTGATAAATTATGTCAATACATAAACAATTGGTTTATGTAATTGATAAAATAAAAAACATATTCATATCTTCTTGTTCCTAGAGGTCCTTAATCCCACATAAAAAAAGTAAAATTATCCCAGGAAGCAGCCCAGCCAGAAAGGCCTTGAAGGTGAGAGAACGCTTTTTCTTCTCTAAATTGTCTCAGGGAATCGCACATTTTTAGAGAGCACCTGCAGCTTTCTCTGCAGTGCTCAGAGTCTGCTCACATGACGTCTTTGGCTTCAAATGATGCAGCTGGAAGTAATTATGGGACTTGCAGCTCAGACCTTGTTTATACTGATAGTCTTTTTTACTTACTGATGGTCTTCCTTCCCAGGCAGAGAACTTGCTCAATGGGCATAATCACTTCCAAACTTTAGTTTCTGTTTTGTAAAGTCTGAATCCTAACTCCAGCCCCAAACCTGTATGGAATCACAATCATCTTTATACACAGAAAATTCGACTTTTATTTTGATTCTAGTCTTGGCTTACCTGTCACTCAGTTATTGTATATAGATGCTTTTTTATCCTCACACCTCCTCCACCTTTGACTTTCAATAGAATAGAGTGGAACAGAGCGGAATAGAATAGACTATTTCAGTTGGCAAGGACCTACAATGATCATCTAGTCCAACTTGAGGGCTGACCAAGTTAAAGAATGTTATTAAGCGCTTTGTTTAAATACTTCCTTAACACTGACACACTTGGGGCACCAACCACCTCTCTAGGAAGCCTGTTCCAGTGTTTGGCCACCCTCTCAGTAAAGAAATGCTTCCTAACGTCCAGTCTAAACCGTCTCTGGCACAGCTATGGAGTATTCATCCCCATGTGTACCATCACTGGATACCAGGGAGAAGAGATCAGCACCTTGCTCTCCACTTCTCCTCAGGAAGTTCCAATGAGGTCACCCCTCAGGAAGTTGCAATGAGGTCACCCCTCAGTCTCTTTTTCTCCGAAGCAGACAAGCCCAAAGTCTTTAGCCACTCCTCATAGGACATTCCTTAAAGCCCTTTCACCAACTTTGTTGCCTTCCTCCGGTCACATTCAAGGACCTTAACAGCCCAGTTTCCTTGGTTTGTGTGTGCTTTTCTGATATGCTGGTGCTACTGCCGTTCTTCCCTGACTTTTAGTGCCCAAATGTGGTTGCCACATCTGCTCTCAGTCACCTCTACCCAGCAGTTATGATCATAGGTTGATGATCAGTGAAGTATCGGTCACTTAATGATCAGCCCAGAGTCCCTGAGACACTGGATATACCTGAGATTTTGATCAGACCCATTACTTAGTGTCTTCTTGTGTTTGCATTTATAAAAGGAAAATAATTTAAAAGGGTTTTGTGTTTGTGCTTAATCTTCACCCTTACCAACATTTTTCTGGAAATGCAATCAGAACAAAAAGGTGACTTCTGAGCCAGAAATGTGGTGCTGGGGCAGCAGCGATCGCTCTGCAGTAAATCTCCCATGCAAATTACTTTAGCGTAGGTCAAAGTGGCTGTAGACGTTAGAGAAGGTCCAGGTAACATCTAAAAAATGGGTTTTTTTTTACCTGTTGCTTTTTTCTTTCTTTCTTTCTTTTTCTTTTTTCTCCAAATATCTATCATCATGTATCATTCTATGTGTGTTAAGGACTTCTGATGAGTCAGTACCTGAGTATCTCAACAACCAACGACTCTGCCTGATATATTTTTTTTACCTTTTTTTCGGGTGGATTATGGTTTGAATGAGTGTGCGATAATGTCAAGACAGTCTTTGCTCTTTTTGAGGGCAACTCATCTCAATATTCTTTTTCCTGATATTATTAGAATAAACCTGTAACTGGTAGAACCACAATAAATTATTTTTAAATTATCTACTAAGTAGAACTTTTGACTAGTACTTCTGGACTTATTTTTCTGAAGAAGATGTGTATATTTCAAGTACTATTATTGAAAAATGAATACATTTCATAGAGGGAATTCCTGAAATTGAGAGTATACTCAGAATACGAGGCAGTAGACTTGGAAGATTCAAAACTGTAATAGTGACCTCTAGTGACTAGAAAACTAAGTAGGTCTTCCAGAGCAAGCTTAAATTTTCTGTGTCTAGTATTTTATAGACATTTAGAAAGGTATTGTATTATTTATGAGACAGAAATCTTGCTTTTTCTACCTTTTTCAACTGAAATTTATGATTTGTAGCTAAAACTGGTATCTGCTTAAATGTTCCTTTCTTAATAATCCTTGAATATATTTTAATACCTGTATTCTAGCCTGAAAGTAACTAAACCTTATTTGAAGCGTGTCTGAACTTCTTTGCTGTGTGTTCTCTGGCACACGGAACAGAAAATGAGAATACTCCAAATGACTTCACACCTCATCTCAAACTCTTCATAAGGGTTTAATTTTACAGAATGTTTTCTCCAGTGATCTTAGTCCTCAGGTAGCTTTTACTGAAAACTTCTCACATAACTTTTTTTATTGATCTTGAGATGATGTTCATAGAAACACAAAATATTGTCATTTTAATGTCATCTTTCTATAGGAGTTAAAATCACACTGCTGGAGATACCCTGATATTGAATAATGCTGCTTTGAGCACTGTGGACATTCAGAGTATGGAATGTTTTGTTGCAGTGTAATCATTGATGCCTTTTGTGCTTAGCACTGGATGTCAACTGTCAACTTAATTTCATTCCCACTATACATGTACATACTATGTAGGGTCATTTATTACCTAATGACCATCTAATATTCGCAGTATTCTCCCTTTACTTAAGGCAGTGTTACTTAAGGGACTTGGGGCAATGTTGTAAAGAGAGGACAAGAAATGCAAACTCTATTTAAAACTCTTATCCACCAAGGAGAACTGAAGAAAAACATAAGCCATTTGTCATTCTCAGCATATTTCAGTAAAATTTGGAAGATTACAGTGAGTCGTCTGTGTACATAGTTTTAGTGCTTTAGAGCCAGGAAAACAAGGTCTAATATTCAAAGTTCATGAGCTAAACAGAAAACAAGCAAATGAAAATAAAGTTTCACTTTTCATTTCTCCTCCTGTTACAGCTGAAAAAGCAACTGAGTTTACACAGTATAAATAAACAAACAAAAATAATCTGTTTTTCATTTAGATATTACTGAAATTAAGTTTTAGGGTTGTTTTTTTTCTGTTTCAAGGAAATTCTTTAACTGAATCATCTAAGGAGACAGAAACATGACGAGTCAGAAGGAAACAGTGCCAGAACACCATACAAAAAATTCCCAGTGAGGACTGTTGGTGAGTAATTTCCGTTTGTTTTCAAGGAGATGTTACAGACTAAAAAATCTCGCCAAGTTTATGATAACTTTGTTATGTAATTAAAGACATTTGGTTTTCTAATAGGAGATTAAGATGCAAATACACTCTATTCTGATATAACTTCACAGGGACAGTGTTTATAAATCATACAAATATATGTATTAAGAGTAACTACAGCTCCTATTGTGCAGGGATTTTAAAGTTGTCACGTGTCTTATGAGTAAGTTTAATAATTATTAAACTAAGTCTTTATTCGGAGGAGATACAGTTTGAAAAATATTTAAAAGACTCATTTAGAGTTAAAACCACTGAAAATCTGAGTCCCTTTAACCTTTAACACAACATGGCACATAACACAAATCCATGATTTGTTGTTTCTTTCATGCTTGATTTGACAGATCCAATGTTTTCCTAGTTTGCTGAATAGGAGAGTTGTTCTTGATGAGTTATTCAGATCTTTACTGTGCCTTGATGTTGAAAACTCCCGACAGATATTGGTTCTTGGTGATTTCAATGCCTAGCAGAACAGAAATTTTGATTTATTTACTGTTAGATTCAGTGCATTTATGGCATTGCTGAACTGAGGCTGGCTTATTAGATCAGTCGTGCGTGAGAAAAGATGGTTGCTTGATTTAATATTTGATTAGGGATTATTTTGCAGGGAAGATCATTTTGATTGCACAGTAAAGTGATGTACATCATGGTCTTTGAGGTTGTAGAATTTGCTATCATCAGCAAAGTCTTTTTTTTTAATTTTCTTTTTTAAATTTGAGAATTTAAGCAAGACCATATTTTCCAAAGTCTAAGTCTTTCAGAGAAATTCCAGGGCTGCTATGGAGAGAAATCATGGCAAAGCATCTAATTTGGAACTTGCTTGAATCTATTGAAAATTTAACACAGGGATTTCAAAAGCCTAATTCTCATTTAGTGATCAGACTTTTCAAAAGTGATCAAGATTTCTCAAACTTTATTGCTGTGGAGCACCTTGAAAATCAAGATCCCCTGTAAGTTCAATCTTGCAGGCTGTGGAGCCCTGCAGTAAGATGCTGTGTTCTCACATTCAGCCACACTTCTCAGGTGGCTGGAAAAATGTATTTAAGAATAATAAACCTTGATCGGTATTTTCCCCTTATTTGACTATGATAGCATCTCTTAGATCTTGTTTGGAGGAATTAGATTTTAGTAGCATTGGTTTATGTTCATAGTCTTATCTCTGCTATTATAAAACATTAGTAGAGACTTTTTCAAAATCGTACCAGGGAAAAATACATCTGGAAAATTCTGATGAAATG
Source organism: Baryphthengus martii (assembly GCA_013396935.1). Taxonomy (NCBI): domain Eukaryota; kingdom Metazoa; phylum Chordata; class Aves; order Coraciiformes; family Momotidae; genus Baryphthengus; species Baryphthengus martii. The sequence goes on from VWZK01013787.1 coordinate 117,372, forward strand.
AAAAAATGGAATAATTAATTGTTTTTTTTCTCCTCACTCTTTGCCTCTACTGAATTGTTTGAGATAGCGAAGCTTTGGGGGAAATGCACATTGCTTCTTCAAACTTGGAGAATTGCAATGGTGGATGTTTACCCCTTCTTCAATACTACTGATCCCTTCCATTATGGACTTAGTAATGTAATTTTATAGACGATGATGCTAATCTTACCAGTTTATAGGCTCCACTTACAGACTCACAGGCACATGAGTGTGCACTGTAAGGCAGAGGCATCTCCTCTTTGGAGAGTGCTGGAATTCCTCTATCATACAGATAGGTAGTGAATTACATGTTATGCATGTCCTACATTTGTGGGTAATAGATGTAGTTACATCACTTACTGATAGAACCTATTTAGAAATCACATCCTTAATGGGCTGAAGTTGAAAAGTAGACCATGTTGCTCTCTATTTTAATTTTTTTTTTTGCAGTTCTCTAATATACATACAGCTCCTGGTGCAAGTACTTAAGATTGGATCCTACAGGCAGGATCTGGACTAGTAAGATGATGTTTTGCTATGACTATTTCAAACTCTGCTTTGCCTGTCTCCATTACTTTTTATTTTTCTGCTGCATGTAAAAGGAAAGCCAGATCTGAAGGTTACATTCACTTACTCAAATGTCAAGTTCTGTGTGAACATCTCAGTTGACATTTTTCTCTGTGCTTGGTAAAGAATGATCCAAATGTTTGACAGTAGTGCTGTACCAACTGTATCCTACTCGCCATGTTCAGACATGAGAGCTTGATTTGGACATTGTCTCAGGAAGTTGATAAAGACCTGAAACTGGAAAATGTTAACATAATAGCTTGACATTTTACTTTTTTTTTGTTCAGCTTGGATCAAAAGAGATTTCATGTGTTTAAACTAAGGGAAATACACTCTGTGTGAAATATTGAATAGACTGATTACTCCCGTTTCAGCTTTTTCTTGCACACGTATCTTCTAGCACTCCGTAACTCCCCCTACTACCAGTAGTTAATGCTTCCAAAATGTGACAAAAGTTTTATACTTCTTAAATACTCAGAAGTTTATGAAGTGTATGTGGTGTCAGATTTCCAAAATTATGTAAGAGTCAGTATCTAATTAGACATCTAATCAATGGGCTATGATTTTTTGTATCTAGACATGTAAGTTTAAGGCTAACCCGTTCTCACAATCTATTTTATGTAAGTTATTTTATGTGAAGTATTTGAGGCACTGTGGAAGGGAAACTTCTTGGCTAGATGCACTATGTTTCAAATATTATCTTAGGCAGACACCAATAAATATGTCCAAATAATGATATCAATGGTCTGAAATATGTCAGCTGTCTAAGCGCAGCAGCTCCTGCTCCCAAGAGATTAAAAGGATTTGTGCTGAACTAGAATCCTGTTCTGGATTTGTGCCAGATCTGTAGGCATGTGCTTCTGAAAGAGGTGTTACTCTCTCTCGCTCCAACTGGACTAAATGGTGGGGAACGCTGAGCGTCTTAGTGACTCACTGGCCCATGGCAGTGCTGTTGCTGGCTGGGATTATAAACAAAAAGCAGTGCAAAAGTCAGGCACAAAACTCATTTCACGTGTGATGTTTTTAAATACCATCAGGGTGGTTGTGGGGTTTTCCCCTCTCTCTCTTCCCCCTCCACCCTTGCAGAGTATATGTGAGACCAGCACAGACAAACTGTGGTATTTTGTTTAATAGGATGTAGAGTGAAGTGCTAGGAGCTCTGGAGGTTATGCTTCATGTTTGTTCCATATAAGCATGTATGGCAAGATTGTATGCCAATTCTTGATCTAACAAAATTGCAAAATATTTTAAAGTCGTTAAGTTTGCCAGTTCTTTGCTCCCTTTTCCTAATAATTTTTAAATTCTTCTAGGTTTATTTGACTTTGTGTTAAAGAAGAGCATTTTACCCAACATGTTGAAAAAAGTAAATGATAGTTTTGGAAAAATAAGAAACCGATAAATAGAAATAAATACCAAGTGGTGCTTAGCCAAATTGTGCTCACAAACTAAGCACTGCCTGTGGGGAGTACCACAGCAGCACTTCTTTCACATCCCTTCTTTCTGAGCTTTATTACTGCTTGACAGACTACTACTCCTTGACAGACTTTTAAAGTGTTCACAGCCCTGTGTAGGGATGCTTTCATAGTAGAGCTAAAAGCGGAAGGCAATGGCTTTCTCTGCCTGTCACTCACTCACAGATCATGAGGAAATAGCACATCACCCCTAGCATGCTCTTTTCCTCTGATACCTTCCCTTTCCTTCCTTCCTGAGGACCAAGGAGATGGCACTCATGCTTCCATTGCTGGTCATCTCACCCACGTAAATGAAGCAGCTGGCACCAGCTGAAGCTTTTTACGGCCTTCTTTTTAACTACTGTGGCAACAAGAAAACATTAGAAATATTAGCAATTATTTGCAATACAAAGTTTTACAGAACAACAAAAAAAAGGATGTGAATATTATTTTGAAACAAATTTCTCTAAGATGCTATTGCACAATAGATGACTGGATGAATTTGAGCTCAGGAAGCAATTTATTTCAGAACTCTGTTTGGGAGAAGATTCAGTTAATGAAAGTCAGCTGTTTAAATAAATAAATATGGAGAAAAAGAAAAAAGGAAAAAATCCACAGTGAATCATAGAATTGTCAGGGTTGGAAGGAACCTTGAAGATCATCAAGTTCCAGCCCCTCTGCCATGGGCAGGGACACCTCCCAGTAGACCAGGTCGCCCAGAGCCCCATCCAACCTGGCCTTAAAAACTTCCAGGGCTGGGGCTTCCACCACCTCTCAGGGCAACCTGTTCCAGGGTCTCACCACCCTCATAGTGAAGAACTTCATCCTAACATCCAATCTAAATCTTCCCTCCTCTAGTTTGAATCTGTTCCCCCTTATCCTATCACACGGTGAGGCAGCGGCACCGGCACCAGCAAGCTCTGCAGCCGAGCGCCCGTTTCTTTTGAGATTTTTGAAGTGGATAGGGGGTTCCCGGAGCAAGGAGAGACCTGCCATCTCGCGGGTGTGAGGCGGAGAAGGTGACAGGACTGGAAGCATTGCTGGGGAAACCGCGGGAGATTTGAACGCGGGGAAACCGGAAGCGACTGTGAGGCGGCGCAGGGTGAGGCAGCTGGAGCCCTACCCGCCCTATCAGCCGTTTCTGGAACGCAGCCGGCAGGGCACGGGGAGGGGAGGGGGGGCGCACGCGAAGGCACTAAAGGAGAGATGGTGGCTACTCGGAAGAGGAAGGCCATGCTCCCAGCACCCACCAAAATGTACGTTGGCACCCAGGCTAGTCTGTGAGGAATGCCACAGCCTTTCGCTGACAACAGGGGGCAGCGCTGACTTCGGCTGCGTGCAGTGGGAGCAGGATGATGATCTGCTCAGCTGGGTAGCACAGCTCCAAGACAAAGTGATGGAGATCAGGGAAGAGGTGAGAAGGTTGAGAAACATCACTGAAAGTGAGAGAGAATCTCTAAAAAAATAAATCTTAGTGGACCAGAGGATTCCATATCCTCCCATCAGCTAGACTCTTAGCCTTCCTGTAGTAACCCACAGGAGCAGGGTCAATGGGAACAGATCTCAGCCTGACAAAAAAAAAATGGAGCAAGTGTGTTCCCTTAATAAGTGCACCACCTACAGTGCCCTTGCAGAACAGGTATGGGACTCTGCAGGAGGAACCGGTTGTGGTCAAGGACAAGAGCTTGCAAAGGCCAGATGTGCCACCAAGGCTGACTCACCCCAGGCCGGCCATCAAAACAGGCTCAAAAAAGAAAAATCGACGTGTCATTGTAGTAGGTGACTCCCTGCTGAGGGAGGCGGAGGGTCTGATATGCTGACCAAATCCACTTCATAGGAGGTCTGCTCTCTGATATGCAGACCAAATCCACTTCATAGGAGGTCTGCTCTCTCCCTGGTGCCCAGGTAAAGGGCGTCACAGATAAACTTCCCACCCTTGTGAGTCCCTCAGATTATTACCTGCTTCTGGTCTTTCAGGTGGGAGTGATGATATAGCAATGAGAGGCTTGCAATCAATTAAGAGAGGTTTCAGGGCCTTAGGGCACTAGTAAAGGGATCAGGAGCTCAAGTTGCGTTCTCCTCCATCCCTCTGACAACAGTGATGGACAAGGGAATGTATAGGAAGAGCCAACAGGTCAATTTATGGCTCCGGGACTGGTGTCGTCAACAGGGCTTTGAGTTTTACAATCATGAATTGGTATACAAGGCACTAGGGCTGCGAGCAACTAATGGGACGCACTTGTCCCTGAGGGGGAAAAGGATTCTGGGGCAGGAATTGGAGGTTCTCGCTTTTCTCCTATTAAACTCAAAAAAGCTTGTAAATAGGAAACACTTGGAACAGATTTTGCCACTGACCTGAAAATAGGAATGTAGGCAAACAAATCTTTTAATATTGATTTTTTTTTAATAGAAATTTTTAAATAAAATTTTTCTAACCTTTTCCCTGCATTTGTGAGACTCACAAGGGAAATTATGTCATCCAAACTGTAAGACGACATGTATTGCTGAGATATCAGGATATCCCAGCAGGATATTCAAATCATGACTTTCAGAAAGCTGGTAGTTAAGCAACCATTTTTTTTGACATGATCATATTTTGCTGTTTCAAGCCCGCTTGTACATAATTATATACTCAGTTTATATGATTGACAACGGTTATTTGCTTACTTTAAAAACTAAGCAAATAATTTGACAAGACAAGAAAGGAATGAAACTAATTCATACTTTGTGTCACAGTTAATGAAAAATGGGTTGCAAATATATGAAGTGTTTAGATATCTAACATTTATCTGATATTTCAGCTGAGACTTGCACTATTTTCATGGACTATCTTGTTGGAATTAACTATGCTTCTATTCATAAATTATCCACATATAATTCTATTTTAGTCTTTTATTTCTTTAATGAATACGTAACAGTATCTTTAGATTTCTGAGAGACTTGTTCTAGAAGAAGTTCCTTTGATTGTCCATCTGTTTGGTATTTCTTGTTCTTTCTATAGTTGGTTGTCCAAGTTGTTCAGTGCTGTTTGAACTTTTTTCTGTCTTTCATTCTGAAGTCAGACCTCCAGAACGCTATTAGAATCTAATGCCATAGTCAGGTTACAGAAATTGCTCTCTAATCCACCTAGTGTTCATCATACTGGAAGAAATCAGAACTAAATGTATTTTCAACAATTTGTCAGTAATATATATGTCTGGAGAGTGAGTGACTCAAAGCTGAGGAGACACCTCTATGAGTGCTCTGGAATTTGCACCCTGCTGAGCCGAGATTCTGCTGAGGTGTGGTGCTTTTTTGAAGGCTTCTCTCATTTCACAGGCATTAGATTGTCTATGTCATGGTGGACTATATTCCTTATCAGTTCCAAGTGTGCTATAGTATTGCAATGGGGATTACTTTGCTTATTTTGTTTCAAAAGGATGCAGGTAAGTTCCATCACAGGGGTGCTCTTGACTTCAGGTTATTATTTATGTACAGAAAGGATATTTTGTATGAAAGAAGGCTATTTAATAGCAGTGTAAAACATTGTTACACTACTTTCAGCCTGCTTCATATTACAAGTACTTTGCTCTGGATTTTTTTGCATACCAGTTCTTTCTCAAAATGAGAAAAATTGTTTCCGTTCAGAAGAACTGTTCTGACAATGTACTGAAATAAATAAAACTGTGATCTAAATCACATGGATTAAATGTTTTAAATGGGTATATTTTATTTGCTGACATGTAACAACGCCAATGTGTTTGCTTTTATAACTGGGACTGGGATTTTCATACTGTGTTATACAACAGTCAAGGCTGATACTCTAATTTTCAGAAGGGTGTATGGGTATCAAACCACGTTTCCATTGATTTTGAATTGTCTCTGTGATAAAACAGAGAAATCACAAAAGCTTTTCCTTCATGGAAGGATATACTTATCATTTTTCACTGTAATTGTGCTTGAAAATTTGCTCTTGTGTTTATTCTATCTAAGCTGTTTATAATTAGTATTCCATAATGTCTAGGAAATCAAAATACCTTTGCTAACAGCTGGATAGCATGTACCTAAATTTCTGCCATCTGGTCCTACAGTCTTGACTAATACAGTGGGCTGAACTTACCATAAAGTCAATATTCAACAGAAATATGATGTAATGAAGGAGCAGAGAGGATGAGTAGGAGGAAAGAAAAATAAAGAACATATATAGCAAGAAGATGTGATTTTATAGTTAAATATTAATCTAAAATACTTTTCCAGTGTGTCTTTATACATCAGTTGGATCACGTTCAGTATATCAACCAAGCAACTAAATTATTTCAATATACTAATAGATTCAAATGTTAATCAATACTCTGTCTTTAACCCTTTGCCCTTCCCACCCTAGTCACTGAAAATATGCCAGAACCCCTACCCTTACATCCCCACCTCTGCTTTTATCTGACCACTGTGTTTCTGTTGCCTGGATACAACTGGAACACGTGAAAGAATGCTGCTGTCAAGATGGCCAGTTTATTGCAGTGATTTATAAATGGATTATCTGTGAAAATGGCTCAGCCTTTTATGCAAGCACCCTACAGAGGCAGACATAACTCTAATTGGCCGGTCTCAACAACAGGTCTTCCTTTCCTGTTATTTTACAGCAGTAGACTGATGCTTTACTGCAAATGACGGCAATCTAACCAGAAAGAATTACCCAGCTTTCAATACTGTTAACTTCCAAGTGTATTCATGCATTTTTCCTGTCCTTTGTCTTAGATTCCTTTGAGGTGTCTGACCACCCTCAACCCAGAACTGTATTTTCTTCCAAATTCTCTTTAACAATAGGACACAACGAGGACCAACAAATTGCCAAGATGGAAAGGAACTGTTGCAACTGAAAACTACAGACCAGAATTTTTCCTTCTGTCTTGCAAAACACAGACTGTATTGAATCAATGTTGAGGGGTCAACATTTATATCACAGACTGTTGTTCGCTTCATAGCACATATTAGCACAACTTTTCAATTAGTAATCCCTTTTGGAATGCTCGATTCTTATTACAATGCAAGGAAATTAGTCCAAAACTCCCTGGGATCAAAATTATTTAAGTGAGAGTATTTGTTTTCTGAAATGTCCCTACAAGTGTTTCGTGAGAATTGCAACCAATTATTGTCACTTTGATAGCAGAACAGCCAGATTACTTAAGCAGCGTGTTTCTGAAGTTCTTCCAACTAAAATGAAACAGCAGTTTTTATTGATAGCAAGGCATATGTCCATTCTTTCTTTCTAGCTAGTGCATGGCACTTTCCACCATAGATGAGAATTGTTATTTACCAGAAGTAAGAGGAAGCAGTGATTGCAAGTGGTAAAAAGTATGTGTTTTTCACTTTTATTTTCACATAAATTCAGGATCTTGGATTACAACAGCCATTTTCCTAGCATCTTATAGAAGGTGTGTATTTTAGGTATTCCAGTGTCAAGAAGCACATTTCTAATTAGCAAAGTCTAATTTTACCTAGTTCGTATATTTAATCTTTAGGAGGGTTTACAAAAGCTGAACTTCTTACAGAACTTGATTTTCATATAAAGACCAGTTAGGCTGATCTATTGGTTGTCTTTGTTTCTCTGTAACATACCACAGAGTAACAACACAGAAACAAATAGTAAAATGTACATGTTATACATCATGATTCCCTAAAAACTACCACTGGCTAATGTAAAAAACCCTTGAAGTTCTATTGTTTTTCTATAAAAAGCAGCGTTGTTTAAAACACTTCAGACAATGGAAGCCTTGCTCAGAGAAACTCATTATACCGTAGTCTGTTAAAAATCATGTTTTGCCTTGTAGTGTTTTCTTCTAATTCTCAAAGCAAAGCAGACCACACAATTCTAGGCTTGCTCTGTATGATTATACAGAAAGAGTATTTAAGCATTAGGAACTTTAATTATGCAGCAGCTTTACTGAGGGATTTTAAATAAAAGATTTGTGCACATCCTACTATAATGAGCAAAGTAAATATATTTCTTGCAGTTATGAGATGTTACTGTACTGAGGACAGGGCAATTTAATCAATAGTAACTATACAGAGACCTATCAATAACTTTTTTTTCCTCAGATACGTTGGTACCAGGATTTTTAAAACTCTGCTAACTCCATGCAGGTTTTTGGAGCTATTCAGAAAGGCTGTGTTGTCTGTAACACTGCCTAAGGAACCCTGACTACAACAGGATTGCAGTGGCGGATCAGTGGCCACATCTGTTTCAACCTGATTCTCCATCGCTTGCACGCCAAGGTAATGTGCCAGATGTTCTGTTCAGACAGGTAAGACCTTTTTGTTAGCAGTCAAAAATATTTTGAAGAAAAGAGTAAAAAGACACACAAAAAAATCTCTTGAATCTCATCTTTTCTGGAAAAGTCTCATAAAGTCAGAATCTCGTATATATCCTATAGGAGTGTTTATTTTGCCTTTTCTGGAGCTTAAAAAAAGCCATGCCTCTTAGCTGAGCTTCTATCTAAGGCAACGGTTACAATATTGTGGATCACAGGTGTTATGAATGGGGTCACAAATCTGATAAAAATGTACTGCTTATTTTAGTTTTGGGGACCACAATAAAAACATGGTTGTAACTGGAAGCAATTTAGAAACCAATGACTCAAGGCATTAAATATGAAGAGAATGTCAACTTTAAATACCTCATCGTTCACACAGCATACCTTTTAAGCCTCTCTCCTTTAACACTTAAGTATAGGAAGTATCATACATGTGCTTTAATCCTATTTCAGCCAAGTACTTACTTTAATGTTTCTCCATGTCCATTTGTGAACTGCATTAGGCATTGTTATAATGGAGTATTAAGTGTGAAATCCTGTTTCTGTGAGTTGGGAGAAAAAACTCATGGGTTTTTAGTGAGACTGGGAGTTTAACAACACCTACTAAATCTTACCTTTTACATATGTCCATTTGAAATGTAGATCTATGTATAAGTCAAGAATAATTGATCCATAGTTGTCTAGTGTTTATGAACAACTTCAATGAGTTAGCAAGAAACACAACATTTTTTAAGTGTATATTCTGAAAACAGAAATATAGTATTTGACAAGTTAAGGAGTTCTTATAAAGTATTATAATCAAAAGTTTGGTTATAGATTGCAATTTAATAAGCACTGACACAATTTGCTGTAAGGACTTCCAGACATTTGTTGTGTCACAAATCCATTGATTTTACAGGTAAGTCTAAGGGAACAAGGAGGAACCCTTGATTTCTTTATAATGTCATGATTACGGCCTGGAAAACTACTTTTTACTAAACTATTCATTAAGTTGTTTGAATTTTGTCATTCACAAAGAACTACCCCAGCACTATAGAGTGTTCTTGCTTCTCACAAAAATATAAAAAAAAAAAAAAAAATCAGCACTCTCATTTAAGCTGTCAGTGATGGACACATGAAATATAGACACACTTCCAGCCTTCCTGCTTCATATTCTCTTTCTTATAAAACTGTATGTTACATACCTGAAAAGTTATGAAAGATAAAGCATATGAGGACAGAAGATTAGAAGGAAAAAAACTGAATTAAAGAAAAAAGTAAGTACCTAAATCATAGCTATGGCCTAAATTGGAATGAAACACCCTAATTACAAAGAAAGAATCTTTTTGTTGAGTATAGTTTGGCACTGAATCTTATTATCAATCATAGCTATTTGTAGAAAAATATAAACTGCTGAAATAATAGTAATTTCAGAAGAAGAAATCTGCTTCTAGCCAGGATCTTGAGTATGTACATAAACTCTCTTCAAATGAGAAATCAGTAGTCATTCTCCATTTTTGGTTTTTCCTTCTTTTCCAATTACCAGGAAAACTTAGTACACACAGCATGTGTAAAACATGATAGTGACCTTGATTTGTCAAATAATTTGTTTTAATGTGGGTAGCGATGAGCAGCGAGCCTTAATAATCAGCATTTTGACTTTTGTGTATGGCTGTTACCAAGCACAGTAACTGAAGAAAATTATGGGCTCTGTTGGTTGATTTTTCAAAATTACTGTTTTTATTACCTTCATGGATTATGATTTATGGATTAAGCTAATTACACATAAGGACTTGAACCTCAAGGATCTAATCATTAAACTTGAACAACACTAAATATTATAGTTAAAACTGAGTATCTTTCCTTGAAAACTGTACTATTAAGCTATAAGTATGATTATTTCAGCATATTCGGATTTCTTTTTCTTGTACTGTGAGAACAATATTGTCAATTATGGGCCCTAAATGTGTACAGGGAAATCCATTTTGGAATGATACTTCACTGCAGTTTGTAGAAGCCTTTAGAGACAACATTGCTGAGCTTGGCCACCTCCAGCCTAGCTTCTTTATGGATTGTACAACACACAAACCTTTTCCAGAAACAATTTTTTTTCAAGAAAATCCATGTATTAGATTTTCTGTTGTCTGCTGGCATTGTGAAAGGTACAGGAGCTAATGGATACACAGTTATTTTCTCAGCCCTCAAGACCTGAAGAGAGTCCAAGGTTGGTTTTGGATGCAAAGGATTACCTAGTCTTTCCTCTGGGATTGTGGATATTTGTTCAGCCTTTCCATAGCTCCTCCAGTTCCACATGACATCAAGCAGTTCAGCTCTTGCTTCTTCTGAACCACTTCTCTTTCATGAATAATAAAACTAACTACAGTGGGCAGCAGGAATTGGGGAGGGAGGTTGCTTCCATAGAAATAAGACATAGTTAAAAATCGAGTATGTAATTCATAGACCTTCTTAACAAATGTCTCCCTTAGTGCCATGTTTCTAAATCATTTTTTAGTGAATATTTTCAAAACCTAGTAATTACAAAGTGATTTCACAGCAGAACCTTAAGGAAAAAGGTTTCTCTCCATAAGGCAATTAAATAGCTCATCATTTACTATTGCAAAATGTATCCAAATTTCATTTCTGGGTTTTGTTTTTGTTTTTTTTTGTTTGTTTGTTTTTATAAAAGCAATGTTTTATTATTTCTGACCACAGAATAAAACATTTAGCTTATGATCATCCACCTAGTGTACACTAAATAATGTTACAGTAGTAGTGTCCTTTTTCCTTTGTTGCTTTCTCAGGATCTGCTATTTGATGAGTCACTGCAGATTAGAACAGCCACGTGCTAAGCAAAACAGCGTGGGACACTGCATAAAAAAGCATCTACTAAAGAAAATAAATCCAAACCTCAGATTGTTCTCTAGGTCCACAAACTGAGTAGGAACAACTGTGCTCTGACCTTGAATGTGGGTAGATTTCAGCTTCAATTTTATTACTATATTTTAAGTTCTTCATGAGCTATAATTCCTCATTTTTACACTGATGTGTAATTCTCCTTTAGTTGCAGATGTGTGGAAGTTACAAGCTGGCTTAACTAACACAAGTTTATTACAGAACTAACTTTATTTTAAGAAGGCAACCTATTTCATGCAACAGATAAACATATGCTTAATTTAAGTAACTAAATAGCACGTACTCAAATGTTTCCCTAAGTTAAAACTACAGTCCTTCTGAGAATAAATCAGGTTTGACAGTCTTCTTTCTTTAGTCAAAAAGCAGTCTGGGACTTGCTCATGGTATCCTACAATCATAATATTCTTAACATGCTCTCATACAGTTAGAAAGTTTGTTCTGATAAAGATGATACAAGTAGAAATATATGTGTATATATATGACAGCATGAGAGGAATTCAAGAAGAATATATGTACCACTTTTAAATCCAATGTATTATTCCTTAATAACTGATAACATGCCATTTTTTATGACTAATAATGTGACATGTTAGACTCTCTTAATGTAGACTCCCAGCGTACTAGTGTGATGCACAAAATTCTTGCAGATGCAAGATCTGTTATTCTTGCAACACCTGGAGCTATAATATTTCCAGAAATTCCATATAACATTCTAGGAATTCACAAATCTGAAACTAATTTGAAAGTAAGCCAGCACTTTCTAGCCATTTCTTGATTTAAATTTTTTTTTCAGGCTTGGTTTGTATTTCTAGTGATTCTCAGATCTGGAACTTTTCTAAGGAATCCCCTTTGCTTTCCAGGAATTTCCCCAAAACTTTATAGGAATTTTCCCCATGCTTTCTGGGAATTTATTCCACTTTGTACAGATTTTCCAGAGATTTGCAGGTTTTCCTAGACCTATGACCTCTCTGGAAATTCCCTGTGGCTTTCTAAGAATTGCTCATCCTATTACCATTCTAGGACACTTCTCCCTGCAGCTTTCTAGGAATATGCCCAGCAGCTTTTTACATATTCCCTGTTTTCTGGGAATTTTCCACACAGGTTTCTAGAACTTCCTGCATTTGGATCCATTCTAGGCATTTCCTGATGTTTTCTGGGTGTTGCTAATTCTGTAACTTTTCTAGGCATTTTCCCTGTGCCTCCTAGGAAATTCTGGGTCTGGAACCTTTGTAGAAATCTACAGCGGGTTGCAGACCTGCCACCCTGGCTACTGCAAAAGAAACATACCTCCCTTACCAGCAGTAGTTATTAATGCTAATGAAATTGCTACAGTCAAATAGGAGCAAATCAATGTAATACAATGTAGCATTTCCATGCAAATCTCAGAGTTAAAATCATATATGCAAATAAGTCAGACTCCATCCTTGTCTAGTATGTACAAAATTTTAAAGTAGAAGTCAGTACAATGTATGTTAACTCTTTACAGTCAGAATGCCTGTCTGAGAGAGATCTAAGCATTTCTGTGACCCTTTTGCTAGTAGATAGAGTATCCTTTCTTCTCTGGCCACTGTGGCTCACAATGACATCATTTTCTTCCTTACTTATATTGTGGGACTCTTGCCTGCTGAAATACTATGCAAGTGTTTCAACTTGAAGCAGGCTCAGAAGCTTTAACACTAAGCTGGACTTATTCTGTCACCTTGAACAATTTCACCTCAGGAAAAGGCAGGAAGGAGTTTTCCCCTTAGTGTGGCAGATGTGGGTTTTGGTTCTGGTTTTTATCTTTTGCTTCCATTAATATTGTGCATCATACTTGTTTCCTACGTCATCTCAGCATCACAACCCAGCAGCCCTTTTGCTACCAGAGGGTTGAAAGTAACGATAATGTCTTTCATATTTCTGTCTCTCTTTCTGAATGAGCATGTTTCAGTTGTTATGGCTTGGTTTTTGAATTAAGATTCTTAGAAGTGTTCTGTGTTACATATTCAGAAGAAAAACAGAGTTCTGAACCATCCACTTCCTTACAAAAGATGCATATTGCATTATTCCTATGTTAACACTGCTTGCAATGTTATTGCTTACATAAGAAAATGTACAAACTATTGCTTTAAAATCACTATCCAAACTTCTGTCTATATATACGCTCCTGCGTATGCATCCATATGTTTTGGTTGCTGCTACAAACAGAAGCCTTTGCTTTTGCTCAGTTTGCCTGTCCTCCAAAGTGATGCAGAAAGTCACTTCTCAAAATGATCTTAACTGAACTATAAAAAGATGTCCAGAAGCTGTGTGAATAGTTTTGCGCATATTGCTGTTTTTCTATAGAGAGTATATTGCTGCATGTTTGTGGGAGGTGTGCACAGGAGGCCATATGAAGAGTTGTATTTCCATATGTAAGATTACTTCTTTGAAGCTGAAATACATGTATGACCAGAACTTTTCTCCACCATTTTTGGAAATTATGTAAAAATAACGTATACTATAGACATCAGAGGCATAGGATCTTAGACAGTCTCTGAAAAGGACATGGGGGAATTACTGATTAGAGAAGCTTGTTTGTCTGTGTAGGGATCAAAGGGGCAAAACGTAGTCCATAGCACTCACCGTTTTTTAATTATAAACTCCAATTAAGTGATGCGGAATAATCTTCAGCATTCCATCTGGCAGCTATGAAGAGAGAGCGAGAATAGCAGTTAACAGCATTAATCAAGGCTTGAAGTAGACAGGTTCAAGTACTGCAGGCTTTGTTTTAAAAAAATGAGTTGGAGACAGGATTAGCTTTTGAATAATATTCCAAAACCACTGCATGCAGCCCAAGAGAGTGGAGCAACATTAACTCTTTACTCTTAACATTAACCCTTTGACTGCTGGCATTTTCTAGGCTCCAGCTAAATGACCAGCACACTGTCATTTACTACTAGTCGCTCCTATCATACATGGGCTTAATAGTGAAGCACGGGAAAGGCCTTTTTGGAACACCAAAGCCAGACACTAGAGGCAGCTTATGAAAAAATTTGTTAATGTGGTCCTCATGTCCAAAGAGTGAAACACAATAATTTTTTTTAAATTATTTTAACAACTGATAATGGAAATCGCCAACCCATTGTCACACGTGCTAATGCTGTATAGGAGACTCACAGTATGTATTATTTTACTTTGTTTCTGCTTCAAAGAATAATAGAAAAATATTTATATTGGCGATGAGAAAATGATAACCACGCGATATAAATGGTATGTCAGCTCCGGAGATATACGTTAACATGTAAATGTAGTCAGTATGCATATTAAGTGTAATAGTAGGTATAATTAACAGAGGGAAATCCTTGATATCACTGTACAAGAAGGACTCTGTGTTCTTGTCTTAGTCTGTGGTCAATCTTTACCGCCACAAAAGAAACCCCACTGCTATTCCAACCCAGCATTGTAAAACACTCATGATATTGCAATAATTTTACTAAAAGCTAGGAGTTGGGAGCAGAAAACAATATTATTATTTTATTTTCTGATTCAGAAGGCTGTTTTCTGAAGTGTACAGGTAGAGCTAGGAAAGACATTTGATAGCAAAATTCTTGAAAAGCGCAGCTTCAGTATATCAGAAATTTTTGTTTGAGTTTTAGTAAATTATCTCAATAAAAAGCTCTGAAAAAAATTAAATATGATCTAGGAAAAAAATTCCCTTTTTAATTAGCTACAAATTTAAAACAGATTCAAAAATAAATAAATAAAAATTTAAAAATTCAGATGCTTCAAACACTTAGTTCAGCTAAATGTCCAGTATGTTGACCATTTTTCCCAGCTTACCATTGAATTGATCAATTGACCATTGACCATTGAAAAAGAATCAGATATTTGTATAACGAATTATTTTAGGTAGATGAAAGTTTATACTAGAAGTAGTTGTGAGAGTTTTTCCAACAGAATCCTTGGTATCAGGAAAGGATGAAGCCACTAATCATGGAAGAAAACAAGCAAACAAAAAATGAAATGCATCCATCTTTACCTACCACTGGCACTTCTGTATGGTCTAGTTCTAACATAAATTTTAAACTACGGTGACTGGCATTAGTTGGAATCCTCATAAAGTAACTTAATGGTTTCTGTAGGAATACACATATTTCTATGAAATGCTGAGAAGAAAGTAAAACAAATAGAAAGGTATCTGCATGGATAAACTTTATTTTCACTACAGAGTTAATAAGATATGAACATTTCCCTTTATATAATATTATAGCTTTTGAAAGTTTATGCATTTGGAAGCTACAAATATATGTTAGAATTCAGAAAGAGAGATTCTTCAGATATGATGAGTAGCAGCACCAGTTCCTTTACTGAAGAGGGACTATTTTTTTTAATTTTATGTGATCCTTGTTCTTCTGTAGATGTTTGAGTAAAATCAGATTAATTTCATCAGAACTGCTTATAGATTTGAAGATTTTTGGCCTAGGCTGGCTAAACAGTAAGCTTGATGTAAGATTTTTTTAGAGTATTTCAAAATTGTCAGAACCTCAGCTTCTAGACAGAAACTTAGAAGTGCCAAATGCCTGCCCAGCAAACATTCAAATTAGGTATTCAAGAACTAATGCATCAAAAAATTCCTCTGAAAAACTACTTTTTATATGTTGCTTCCCATTGTTTACATAAACCCATTGCAGAATTTCCAACTGCACATATTATTACCTCTGCTTTATTGGATAGATTTTTTAATTACACACGAGTAAAACACAGCCAAAAAGTTGCAGACACACTTTTATCAAAATGTCATCTGTCTCATCCCTGAAAATGATGATCTTACTAAATGAAGCTACGCAAATAACTTAAAATTCGTTTCTAGAGATAATAGTAAAATTACAGTTTCATTATTCTCTTATACTCTGCTGAGAAGACAGGATTGGCTAGTGGATATTCAATACTACTTTATGTAACGGACAGTAACAGATACATAAATGTAAAGACTATCTAACCTATTTAGGATAGGTTACAGACAATATTTTTATGCCCTGTTCTGGCACATTGGTTAAGCCTGGTAAAAGGTATCTGCAGAAGATACAGGACTGTGGAAATAAGTTTGAGGTCACTGTCTTATTTTGGCTTCCAGCATAGAGTAATTGGATTCATTTAAGCCATGTTAATGCAATGTTATTACGTGGTTTTACAGTTGCTAATCACATTGAAATGTGACCAACAGGAGCTAGCCATATCTGATTCTGTATTTCTACGAAAGGGAGTAAGGGGCAAAAGAGATCATTTGGACTTAATGAAATCAATACGGCATATCTGTTGATACTGAAGATTAGGGTCAGTAGAGCATTACCTCAAACATCTGGATTTTTGAGAACTTTATGGACTAAAAGTAAATAATATTAAGCCCCTGAGTAAATGCACAGCAATTAAGGGGATGACTTGATGCCAGAAAAATGAGAGTTCAGCTGAGGGTGAAATGTGTCTCTTTAATTCCCTCCTTTCTCCTGGCTTTTGGCAGGTGAAATCTCATTATTTGAGGACTGAAATAGACCGAAACAATAACTCCAGGATTATTGTCGTTGGCTAAACGTATATCATATTTCCAAGCTATGTGTAGTTTTTTGAGTCATTCTAGTCTTGTGAATTTCGAGTAATTCTTATGACATGATACAAAGTGAAGCTTTCTCTTTTTTAAAATAAAACATAAAAAATGTATAATTCTTCATTTTTTATGGTTTGTACTGACCACAGCTATGCCATGGCTGCAAGTCGTTGTTATGTGATGTCTATTCTGCTGTCTCTGCACGGTCGTTCTCCATTTCTATCTACCTAATTTCCCAAGCAAACATCACAACAGTAGCACCTCTCCCAGTAATCTCAATGCTGAGAAGAAGTATTTTGAGCATTATCCAGGCTCATCCTATCTGTTCATCTGAGCAAAAAAACCATTTGTGTATCTCATATTGAGGTATGCAATCAAGAGCTGAGATTCTGAGGGAACAATACAGAGCCAGACCTAAATTTTAAAGAGTTCTGTCCCAGATAGTAATTATTTCTGTCCAAGAAACATGACGATCATCATTTTCATCAGTTTTGGGAATTTAGGCTTTATTCTAGATGCACAGAGACTCTGGAGTCTTGATTCATCAGTGTGTCGCACCTATCTGTAGTACACTCTTCTGATGGTGGGACAATCCATTGGCTGATCCAACTACAGGAGTAGAGGTTCCCGTTTTAAGGCTTTAATTTCAATTGTCATTGCTGATAAACCACTGCCATCCACTCCTCTCTTTCAAGTAAACCCGAGTGCATGTAACCCTTTCCACAGACAATGCAGCCTGTCAAGTGGGAGTGCAGGTTATCTACGAAAACACACGAGGACTGCAGTGGTGGTGTGATCCTGTAAGGGATAAAGCTGGAATAGTTCAGCCTCCCCTCGATGTCAGCCATCACCTCACTCTAGTACTGAGTGCACTTCCAAAGTAATTAAGTTGGCAAGAAAAAGGAAAGCTGTTCCACCCTATGTTTTTGGAACTGAACTAAAATAGGAAAAACAACAATGCTTTTTTTTCCTAAGAAAAACAGCACAGTGTCTCAGAAATATGTAAATAATTACATAATAAGTTTCTCCACAGTTTGTTTTAAACATTTTTGTAGCAACTCCTGTAGAAATTGATAGCAATTTACTAATTGTCTTTACTTTCACTTTCTTTCTTGCCTAGAAGCACAAACCAATTTTTTTTTGTGAGTTTGCCATTTAGATAGAACAGTTATCCGTTAAACAACATGCTCACCTGCTCAGGATTAGATGTACGTGGTAACAGTGTGAATTAACAGAAGGAAGTCAGCTGCCCTGTCTTAGCAACAGAAGTCTTAGTTTGATGCTAACATGGGACATTTCATTAAAGTCATTCATCTTCAATAATGTCTTTGCAAAAGCAACAGATAATCCTTAATGAAAAGGTTTTTCTTAGGACCAGTTAGTCTAAAGGTATTGAGCTCCCATGAAAAGCAAGTATCTGTTTTGAATTACTGTTATCCCCTGAGAAGGCTGATTTGATTTTCCTTTTTTGTTTCCCAAGCTAAACTTCACCTTTGCTTTCTCTTTATTCCAAATGTACACAATATACTACTTTAGCAGCTTCTTTACATCTCTTCAGTTTGCTAGAATATTCACTTTACTGAGCTGGATTAAAGCAAGCACATAAAAGGGGGCACCAAAAGAAGAAACATTTTGACACCTACGCAAAAGCATGTATAGGATGTCACATGTTAAATCCGCACTGAAATGGAAATATTTTAATACATTTCATATCATTATATTTCTACTCTATAGCTTTTCAGTTTATACTCCTGAAATAGTAGGCTGATGTTCTAAGTATTAGCAACACATTACTATTTTTTTTTCTATCTGAAAGATAAATTCCCTGAATATGATAAAAAAATATTAATCAACAAATATGGATGAGAACATAAAAAAAGTATCTGGTAACCCAGCTGTGACTGTTCCATACAGGATCAAGATAGAAACACTGACAGCAAGTTATTTAGGTAACTAAACTGCTATTGCTCATATTCTCTCCTTGCAGTGTCTAAGTGTTAATCTTGCAATTGCCTGATGAAATGATGACCAAAGCAATCGGCTCCTGTCAGTAAAATTCATCTTAATGTTTACCATGGGAAATCCATTAAAACTGCTCTAGATGGTTACAACTGAATTCAAGGTTCACAAAATAATTCTTAAAGTTATTGAATATAATACAGTTTTCACTGTAAGGAATGGAAATACCTGAAGGATTTCTGTAAGATAGAATTTACTTATTCCGGAACTAGGCATATCTTTTGATTAGATGTCACTCTATCTAAACTAGAGTTAAATAAAAATCAGGATGAAAAAAATACATAAAGAAGCATGGGGACATGACTCTGTAAAGTTGCTATAGGTCTGATTTAATGTAAGTATAGTAATTTTATTGGTTTTATATTGAACCTTTATGAGGTTTTTGTCTGGATAAACAAATACTGATTTAGCTGTTGCAAAGGAATTCAAATCTCAGATCTCAGTCACATTTTCACCTTTATTTTATATCCGTGGATCTATTATTGATAAACAGTGAAAAAGTAAATTCCTCATTTGATTATGGTTAGGATGATGCTTGGGATGGAGCAGGAACACCTCAGATGAATTGGTAATTGTCTGATAAAGCAAAATTTCATGAGAGAAATACCAATTTATTATTATTTCTTTCAAAATATACAGGATATGGCAAACTTTGACCAAACCACCTCAGAATTCCTAAATGACTCTATTAACCTACAACTTTAAAACCAGAACCATGTGTGCATATCTGTGCCTACCTGTATATCTAAGGGTCTATTTGCTGCAATGACTCACTCTCATTAAGCTCACTCTCAGCATTCTAACTCTTGTGAGTGTCTCATTGTTATGCCTGAGGCGCATCCATATTGCTTAAGTCACTTCTCTCTAGACTGGCTGGAAACTAAGGACTAATGGATATTAAGATGCAGCTTCCTTAACATTTGCTAGTTTAAAGTATCTCCAATAACAGTCTAAATTAATTGGTTTGATGTTTTTGCGTGAAAGGAACGATAACAGTTGGAGGTGAGGGAGTAGCAGTAAAACAGATTTCAAGAACCAGAGCCCTCAAATGCAAGGGAGTATTGATGATGAGAGCTTCTCTTCCATTTCTGTGCAAAGCCAAGCAAACTGTTTCTGACCCATTGCAAAAAAAATGGACTAAGCTAACCTTACAACTTTAACTTGAAGGTGATTAAAACTGCTGACAAAGATATTTGTATATGAGAGGAGTTTTTAAAAGCTTTTCTTAGCTTTCCCATCATCCTGCAAAGATACAGGGCTGGGTATTGTAGCCATTTCAAGACATAGCTGCAGAGTTTCACTAAACCACCTTGAATAGTAGTTCAAACTCACAGGCTGAATCTTATCTGGAGACAGACTGCAAACAATTACACAGTCAAGTAGCAGTTTCATTCGAGAGATGGTAACCAGCATGTAAGTACTAGACTGTATTTCAGCTAATTTTTGACATACTTCTAACACAGTGTTGGTCTATGCATGAATGATTTGTACAGTACCATACCAAGCAGACCAATCAAGTCTAGCTTGCTAATATGCAAAATATTTCTGATTGACATTTAAGGTGGATGAAACCAGCAATACTGCTCTCAATAGATACAAACAGAAAAGGTTAGAGAATTGAAAATGTGTTTGGTTACTATACAAAAGATTTGTTCAATTGTGTGTTCATTTTATGGAATCAGTTTAGTCATAAGTGAAACAGAGAAGTGAAAACTGAGAAACTACTAAACTGCCAATAAATCAGAAGTCTTTCAGTGTTGAGTCAAGTAGTTTATTAACTCAGTCCTACCACCTTAATTTCACAGGCAGTGCAGGTTTCTGTTTATTATTGCATTTCTCATCTCTCTACTGAATTTCAGTGTGACCTTTAATGTTCATATTGTGACTCTCCTGTAGTCATCTACACAGAATTAAACAAAATTTTTACCAAGAAACGGTAGCCTTGCCTGCTTAGGAGACAGAACAGTTCTTGGCAAACAGCTAGTCCATGGATAACTTCCATCCTGAAAAACCTATTATCTAAAAATTACTCTTTAAATGTAAATGAAGACTTACAAGGCAGAAATGCTTTACGCTTTTGTGTTTGCCTGAAAGCAAATAACACAGTACAGCCTACTAAAAAGCCGACATATTCATCACAAATAAATGTTTCTAATATGGAGCAATAAAACCTCCATCTAAAATTAGAAATAAACGGAGACTTTAACTTCAATAGAATGTTTTGCCAACTTCTGAAAGAAATTTAGCAGAAATTCTTATGGATATGGAAAGAAAGAGATTTAAATATAAATTGATTCTAGGTAACTATTTAAAGGAATGATACAGCTGACAAATCATATGCTTCTTGGTATGTAAGTGCACAAAACACTCCAATCAAAGACTGAGGATAGCGTAAGACATTTCACCCTCAATGTTCAAAATTGAATAGTTGTGAAAAAATAAAATCCAAAGTTTTGGGTATAAATGCTAAAGACTTGATGCAAGGCTAGCAGCTGTCTGAATCTGGCAGCAAATGTACTTCCATTTTTAGCCTGAATACTGTCTAGCATTGGATAATGGTCCAGAGTTCAACCACTGTTTCTGTGTAGGATTAGAAATATGAACAGACGTGTAGATTGAGAAAAGCTGGATTTAATCTGCCTGGAAATTAGTCTAGCACAGTCACTGTCAAACCACAGTGGAGCCTGAATACTCTGGCCTAGGTGACTCCATCTGCATTGCTCAAGGTCAAACCTGCCTGTCTGAGAAACTTATCCTTCTGAACAGGAAGGAGGTGGTGTGTCACAGCTTGGGTATGTTTCCTGGCCTTTTGGTCCATTTGTGATGTAAATTACATTCTGACTGCACTGGAACAGAGCCCTCACACAGAGAGATATACCTGAGACATACTGTGGATGTATAGAGCATGCTGAGGTTGTGAAGAGGTGAGAAATTCCATGTACATCTGAAGCACAACTGAACATGAAGCAACAGGAGGTGAGTTATTTTTTCCAATAGCAACAAAAGCTCTTGCAGGAAAATGCTTTATACAAATGAGTTAATAAAAATATATGCCTAATTTCTTTATTGAAGAACATCACAGTAATGATCACAGTAATTTCTTTTCCTGCACCATAATTACTTTTTTTAATTAAATGTTCCTACATGATGATTAGGTTTGATGAGAAGCAACTCTTCCTGTTTCAGCCTTTTGGCATGAGAAGACTACCTGTAATTTTTTACTGTTTTGTAAGACTAGAAGCACATAATGTAAGTTTATTTTTTCACGGGCTACAGGCAACCCCTACTTTATACTTAAAAAAAATTCAGTGAAGTATCCCATAACAGAAAACTTATTTCTGCTTCTGTGTTCATGCGTATTAAAAGTGTATCTGAAAATGGAGGGAAAAGGAAGAATCTATCATACCTAAAGTTCAAGTTTAGTTCGTGTGAATCAGCATTTCTCTTATCTTTAATCAGGTACCAGTTTTGTCAAGCAAATCAGAGGATGGTGGCATTTTGTGGGTTTTTTTGTTTGTTGGTTTGGGTTTTTTGGGGGATGTTTTTTTTCTGTTATTGTTGGTTTTGTTTGCTCTAATCTCTTGATCTTATCCTTTAAAGACCATTATAATGTATTATCTGAACAAGCCGATGAGGAGAAATAGAAAAATGAAGGCTGATCAGAGAAACTAAAATGAGTTCTCTGGAACTAAATGACAGTAATTTACAAAAAGCAAGTAATTAGATCTGCCAAATAGCTTCACCACAAGTAGTGCTTGTACGCAACAGAATATAATTTGATAGTTCAGACATAGGTTCAAATGGAATCGTGTTCTTTTTGATATTTTTGAACTATGAAAGAAAAGCGCTTGTATGTGGCTACTAATTTGCTCTACACTTTTCTTGTAGTTGGTGGTCTGAGGAAATCAGACAAGATACAAAATATGAATGACATTATTTAGAACTTATAAACGGTTTTCCATTGTTTGAGAAAGCTAGAGAAGTGAAGGTAAACATCCATCTTGTTAAGAGACACTTGAAGAACAAGCATAATATTTCAATTGCCACTTGTCATTAAAGGCAGAATACACTTCTTGTTTGACAATCTTCTGTTCCTTCTCTCCACCCATAAGAGCCACACCATATGCTAGAAAACAATCTCCATTTTAAATAAATTCCCAAAGAAGGGTAATATCTATCAAAATGTCCTGTAACAGCTCCCCACACTAAGGTTACCTTTAAAATGATTACATTATGCCCATGGCTGTAGAGATGGAAAAACTTGGTGTTAGAATGCTTTGAAATCACTGTGTACCTATGTACCATGCAGAAAACACTTTGTAAACATATCCCTGAAATTGTACAAGATGCTGTCATAAAAACTTATGAAAACTTTTGACCACCAACATCTGGCCTTGCTGTCAGCCACAGCCCTTTATAGTTCTAAGAGCCTGTGGGTTAGATTATTTTTTTAAGTGAAAGAATGGCATGAGTGGAAGATCTATGCATCTAGTTTTTTTCAGTGCTTTTCCTGTTTCATGAGCTAATTTGCTTAATTCTTTTCTTAACAGAGACTCTCCCTTTCTATTATTAAAGCGTTGCAGCTTGTCTCCAGCAAAGTAAATCAAAATAGTCACGTCATCTACTGGACCGTGTTCAAAATGTTTTGATTAAAGTTAAAAGATGGAGTTTATTATAATAGTAAATAACATTTTAAAAGTTCTAAAAATACTCATTTGTTATATCATAGTTGGAGCAGCAGCAAGTAATGTAGAATGTTTTATAAGAGGGAAAAGAAAATATTTATATGCTTATCTATAAGGTGCTATGAAATCTTTGAATGTAAGAGGCTTAAAGAGCACCTAGTAAGTGGGAATACAAAATCTGATAGTTTTGCTTTACCATATAGGAAATAAATCAACAAAAGAAAAAATGTTACCAAATAGTGATAAGTGAACCACATGTTCAATGAGTTCCAAAAATAGAAGCTAATATTGTTGATTCAGAATATCTCATTTCCTTCAACACTGTGATATCATTCAGTTCAGCTATAAAGGAAAGTTTACATAGCATGATGGTGTACTAAAATAAGAAGTCAATGAGACCTGAGTACAAGGACAAAAAGCAGACACATACCAACATTTGTTGTGTCTATCACGTATTTATTCACTGCTTATATCATGAAAAAAAGCTTAGAAACTTAGACCGCTTAGCAGGTACATGGGAGGGAATGCTGAATTCACCAGGGAGTTAATATCTTCAGATAATGGTATTAAGTAACACCAGACATCTTGTTTCATCCAGCTTTCCTCCTCAGCTTTATCGCTTTCTACTTTGGGCCCCCAAAGTTACTATTCCTTGAGGGATCAGGGAGGAGTACCAGGCTAACTCCTGGCACATCAATGGGCTTGTAGAGAAGAATTCCCAAATTGTCATTTAATTTGGAGAAAGCTTAATATCTTTTCCCTGAACCAGCAGCTGTGGCAAGAGGGGTGTCCAGTCAAGCACCGCTGTGAGTATCCCATGGCTACATAGGCGGTAAGTGTGCAGAGCTGCCACTATGTACTTGCCCTTCTCCCTACTAAGGCAACTGAGGGACAAGGGCTGGTTTAATTCTTCTGTCAAGCAGCATTATTACCTGGGCTCTGTTGTGTTTTCAGGGCAGAGGGAATGTTCCTTCAACCTGGGAGGAAAAGGGAATTGAAGGAAGAAGCTCCATAACAGTGGAAGATGTTCTAGTTAGTGCTGGAGAGTAAGCCCTAACCTGACTTTACCCCCTGTCAGAGGCTTAAGATCCTCCTATCAGGCACATCATCAAATTTGTGACATAGCCTTAGGAGTTCAGCTGTGCCACTTTCTGACTCAGTGACCCGAACGCTACTTTGGGTCCCATAAAGTATATAAAATCTGTCTAATTATAAACACATTAGCAGCATTACTCCTGTGGTTAATATTAAGCTCATTCATTAAGTGAATTTCTAAATCACACTCTGTAAAGTGAAAAGCACAAGTCATTAATAAAAGTTACAGAGACAGGTACTGTGAACAACAGCATTTTGTTACTCATTCACTATAGGTGACTTTGACTTCTCATTATAAAGCCTCTGGCTTTTGAGGAAATGAATAAAGAAGCGAGAAAATTGAAAGCTACCTTTAGGTACCTTTTCATTATTTGCTGCAGGTGTAAATAGAATTTAATCAGGAGATTATTAAATCACAGAAAAGCAGTGTTTTAGTTGTATCATTCTATAGATGATAACAATGAGTTTACAATAAATAGAATCCAGGGAGCTAATTACAAGAATGATTAACAAATTCAAGCAGTATGATAAATTATTTGGTGCCAGAACTATTTTAACCAATCCAAAGTGCAAGCGCAGAACTCCACAGCCAGTTTGGAAAACTAGTGTTGTGGGTTAAGAGTTAACAGATTGGGAGTGGACGGGACAGGTGATAACTGTAGGCCCCTGAGGGGTCAGAGGGCAGCTGGTATTCCCGCCCCTTCCCTGCCACACTCTATAAAAGGGACAGGATGGTCAGGCCTTTCTCCTTCTTCCTCCCTCAGGCTCTGCTGCTGCTGCGGATGCCTCTGGCTCCATGTGCTCTGCACAATCCATTGGCATCCCAGAGCAGGTTTTGTCTATACCTGTATATCCCTCTTCCCTTCCTATTCGTTTTCCCTGTTTATCTCTGTTACTTATTAAAATTTGTGCATAGTCTTAACTTCCAATTTTGTGTGAGGCACTTTCTTTCCTGGCTCCCTGTTTTTTCCTCCCCTGGGACGGAAGGGGGAAGGGCAGAGAGGGCTGATAGGAATCCTGCTCTGTGGGGTTTGCCCTGAGCCTTAAACGGAGACAACTAGTGTGAGAGAGAAAACTCTGTGCAATAAACCACATAGGGTGGGTAGAGCATTTACCTTTGTTGCTTTCGCTTGTTGCATAGGTGTAAAAATCAGACCTCATTTTAGCTAAAGAACATCAGCTTCAGGTTCATTTTATTTTGTATAATTTTTCAACCTAAAATCAAATAGTAGCTATAAGCATTTTTATATTCTAACTATGAGTCAAATATGGTAATTTCTAATGATTTGGACTTATTTTCTATATAACTTCTTTGAACTCTACTGAATCTTCTACAAAAGTACTACTACTAAATAACCTTATTTGTATTATAGTAGCAACTAGATTTCAAGTCATGAATCAGGATCCTGGTTTTGCTAGATACAGTATATAATATCTGGGATACATCCGATATCTGGGAGGAGTATCCACCCTTGCAATAAAATGGGTGTTCTCATACTTTAAAGTGTTCATAGGTAAAAATAAGATCTTGTGTGTGGGATGTAGCTTTTCTACAGCAAAGATCTATTTCTTTTTCCTAGAAGAATCAAACTAATGGATGACTGCAGTTGTCCTTCAGCGGCTAGCTTTTCTTTATGGGAGTAAAGATTACCTTGGTTGTAAATAAGTGCCTCCTCATGCTGTGTTTTTGTGCTACATGAAGAGGTGCCTGTATGACTTCATTGGCCGGCTGATGCCATCTACTGGGGTCTGTCTATAGAATTTAAATGACTCATCATATTTTTTTCTGGGGAGTTACTCAATCTTAGCTACCTGAAAGCTAGTTTAAATGAAGATTTTTTTTCTCTGATTCTCAGTTTCTGGGGCAATGAGGTTATGCAGGACAACAGTTTTACTCATGTATCTTGATTGATTGACTTTACTTTTTGGTGTTGCGTTGCTCATTTAGCGAATTTTCAGGTGCCTAAAAATTGCAGACATTGTCAGCAGGGCCCAAAGTTTTTGAATAAAAATTCTAGTTATGGAGATCACTTAAGTTCTTTGTCTTGAAGAAGCTTTATCTTGTACATTCCATTTCAACTGTGTGATTTATATTTGTTACTATCCATAAAGTATTTCATACATATTTGTATGTTAAGTATTTGACTTAAATGGTGTAGTGGTATACTAGATGTAACTGAAGACCAGGCAAACTGGCCACATGGTTACGTGACTTGCTGGACTTGTTCCTGAATTTCAAGTATTTGTTTAAAAGCTTTGCTGTGTTGAACCATTAGAGAGAAGTATCTGGGCACTGTTGGTTTGAAAGAGAACCTTCATTTTCACCAAAGTGGAGAAATCGTGGTGGGCAGTCCTATATGGAAAGGAAGTAGAGCCCACTTGGAATCTGAAACCTCATTTCCCTGTCATTCTTCTGGAGCAGAAGATAGCAGATGGAAATGAAGAGCACATAATGAGTCAGAGTGTGAAAGTGATGTTATCCATGGGTTCCTATAACGCCTGCAACAAAGATTCCTGCCATTGAATGGATGTGGTGGCTCTTTCTTATTTCTTTCAGTTGTGGAGCTGTCTTTCCTAAACTAAATGGGCCAATACTGTAGCAACAGTAACGTAAAACCTGTTGCTAAAGAAGAGAAAACAAGGAGGTGAGAAAGGACGCAAATATTCCCTTGCAGTGTCACGCAATTTCTAAAACAACAGGTATGTGAGATCGCTTTGGATGAAGCGTGGCAGAAATGTGTAGAGTCAAGGAAAGGAAAAATATTTTATACTCATTAATATCGCTACTTTTTCATTGTGACATCTTTTAATAAGCATACTACTTGTGCACAGCACTTTGTATCATTTATGTAGATGGAGGAAGAATAATTGTAAAAAATTTTTTTAAAATATATTAACTTATTTATTGAATGCATCTGCCAACGAAACATGGAATTACTACAGATGGAGCTAATGTATTGTAGAAGGCCAAGAGGCAACACTGATAATAGTCCACAGTGGGAACTGAAATACTGCAAATGGTGGCTGGTGGGCCTAAGGGCTGTTATCAGTAGAGGAGACACGTTGCATGCTCAGGACATATGGAGAGATTAACACTTCACTTAGAAGAGTTAACCTATTTTTGCTGTTGTTTAAACAAGGATCTGTTTCTTTTGTAAATCTGCACACATGATTTCTTTCAGATACTTGCCTTAAATAAGCCTTGACTAAGTCTGATGAGGCAATCAGGAACTCATGATCTCTACCTCAATCCTGTTCTCTTTGATAGCTTGCACTGATTAAAATTACTTAGATTAGTGCAGTTTGCTGAAACACTACCAGGGCAAAATTCTTATTATTCCTCTATAATAAATAGAGACTCTTGCATATGCTATATTGAAACCCTGTGGTTATTGTTAGATCTTTGAAACCCACCCATCATGTAAATGGTAAATCTGGATTGTCCTTCTGCAGGCTACATCATGCAATAACTATGTACTTTAAGTGGCTTTAAGAGAAGGAAGGAAAGAACAATCAGTGTGTGATTAATAATTCTTTTTTTTTCAGACATATTACGATCTTTGTCCTAAACCTTCTGACCAGAAATTAATTCCTATTATCCATTACAGTTTTCATCATTCATGGCTTGCATTGAAATGACAAATGCCTCCTGTGTTACTACAGAAGTATCATTTACAAAATTGTATTTCTGTCACACTCAAGCTCTCGGTACATTTTCTTAATGTTTGATATTTGCTGATGACTTTTTTTTTATATTTGATTGATAAGTTGTCTGTCTGACCACCTTGTGCTGAAGCAAATAACAAGTTTGTTGTGTTTTTTTTTGTCTACCAAACTTAGTGTAGCTCTGTTTGCTTTCTTTTGGTTGGTCTGAGAAAACAGTAGGATTGTGCGCTTTCAAATATTTCATTTAAAAGTTTGCTTGGATATGCTATTTCAGTAATATTTTTTGTTATATTTCATTCTTATTCTTTATTCTTAGACCTCTCCAGATTTACCAAGCTATTGTGTGTAGTATTGTGTTAGTAGAGTTTATGAATTCTACCTAAGGAATTTAGGAAAATACATTCCTTCCATTGATTGAAAAGAAGTTGGGACTTTCCTTAAAATTTATTATCCCTGTCTATTTCAATCCTGCAAGTTGCTGAGGTGTATGAGAGAGAAAAATATATAGCAAATAATTTTCGGTAACATAAAAAAATTCAAAGTTAATATTGAAATTCAACTCTTCTACTTTTAGTGAAAAAAACAAGCTACACATTCACAGCTCTAAAAGGATATCCTTCCTCCTTTTGGTTATCTTGCAGACATGATGTATTTTAGGCATATAACTTCTAAGCTTGATTATATCAGTTTTTACATGTTTTGCACAATAATGCAGATCTGGTTGTGGCACTTTATCGTCGTTGCTTATAATTAGCACCCACTTTGGCTTACGTATAAAAGTACAAGGAATGTGCAAATTGAAGTTGATTCGTCTTGCAAGAATTACAGAAGTATTTTTTAAGTCTTTTCTAATTATAACTGTATGAGCTGAACTTCAGTCTATACTTACTTGTCAGTGACTAGTTTTAATAACTTCACAGGAATTCCAAGATAAATTTTTGTTTTGGTTTGGTTTTTTTTGTTTTTTTGTTTTTTATAAAAGAGAAGGTTGTGCAGAACACAGAATCATTGAATGGTTTGGGTTGGAAGTGACCTTAAAAATCACCTAGTTCCAGTCCCCCATGCCGTGGACAGGGATACTTCCCAGTAAACCAGGTTACTGAAAGCTCCATTCAACCTGACCTTAACCACTTCCACGGATGGGGCATCCACATCTTCTCTGGACAACCTCTTCCAGTGCTTCACCACTCTCATAGTGAAGAACTTCTTCCTAATCTAAACATACTCTCTTCCAGTTTGAAGCCATCACCCCTCATCCCTTCACTACAAGCCCTTGCAAAACGTCCCTCCCCAGCTTTCTTGTAGGCTCCCTTCAGATACTGGAAGACTGCAATGAGGTCTCCCTGGATCCTTTCCTTCTCTAGGCTGAACAGCCCCAATTCTCTCAGCCTATCTTCATAGTATCATCAATTACATTTTACCATATTTACACTATTTGACATGCATAGTAAAATGATGTAGATAAAGAAGGAAGACTTAGTCCCAGTGACAATACAATAAGTGATTTGAGTTTGCAGGAAGCTATGGTTAAATAATTACAAATTTCTTCATAAGTAAAAAACTAAATTTCTTCTGCTTCTAAGTAAATAATGGTTGGTGGCAATGGAATGTAAGCAAAAACAGCTGCTAAGATTTTCATATACTCAAGTAGCAAGACAGTTTCCAGTTGTATTTTAGTTCTGTAGGCAGAAGGAGAAAGTTTACTGCTGTGTAGCAATAAAAGAAGCAGCAGCTTTGCTTCTGGCCAATAATCTAAATTTAAAAAGACTAAAAAAGAAAAGCACCACCAAAAAAAAAAAAAAAAAAAAAAAGCGATAAAAAGGAAACTATGGTAGGATTTATAATAAAATCCTGGTGTAGGAAGGACATAATAGATTTCAACATAAGGCTACCAAAAGGGTAAGAATGTATTTATCACTTGGACTTATTATCAAGTGACAGTTATCATAGTTGGTAATATACCAGGCTGCAAAAGACATGCAACTTCAAAGTTTAAGGAATGAGGAAAAATATAGTCGAGAGGAAATCCTAAATTGTATAACAGATCCAAAATTTCCATTAATTAGAGATAAGTTAAATCACTTCATGATATTTTACTGGCCTACTTCCTCATAGCAACTTATTTCTTACCTACTTAGCTGTGCTTATGATCTTGCTATTAATGGTCTAACATATCATAATAAGTTTTAAATAGCTACTTTTTTTTTTTCGTTAATAAAAAGCTGGCCTATTTTTTTTTATCCCTGAGGGTAAACTAAATCTTTGTCTATTACAATGCAATAATCAAACCACTCTAGATGAAGTGACCTCTTATGAACGGAGTGGTTAAGGGGAATTGCTAAAATGTGGCATGCATTAAGTCTTTACTTCATTTAAGTCCCCTGCTTCTTCCTGTGGTTATGTTGTTGTTCTTATTTCATGTTTGAATCGCTGTAGTACAAGGGGCCCAAAGCAGAGACAGAGTCCTACTGTGATAAATGCTTTGCAAATAAAAAAACTTGAGATGGTGTGGTTCCTGCTCCGAACAGCATGCCTGAGAGGCCAAGGTAGGACTAGACTCAAACACAGGCATCATTCAAAGCAGAGAGGCATTCTCCACTCTGCAAGTACCCACAGAATATATCCAGCATGAGTTGTCTTTGCATTTTCTTGCATTTCTGCATAGTGGTAAATTATTTCCAGTCTGCATACTTGTAGCCCTTTGTTCTGGCTGAAACAGTCAGGTGAACCAAGCCTCTGGACATTCTACATTTTTCCCACCTACTTTGCTCTTCAGAGCAGAAGTAAATGTGTGCATAGGCCAACTCACACCTGCACGTTGGTGTTTAAGCACCCTGCATTTAAACAGTTTGCTTACTTTCTACTTAGTGTTCAGAGAAGTTAGATATGCTAAGAAAATAATTTACCTGGTGGTAATATAAATGTTCCAATCTCCCATTTCATGGGGTAAATCTGGACCAGTATTCAAATATATTAAGTGAAATTTGCACAGATTCGTCCCTGGGTATGTTTGCTCCACAATCTTGTTGCATTTTGTCTGTATTACTAACTATACTAATTACCAAATTGATACTTACTATAATAACAATAATCACTCTGACCTTGGTGCAGCCTCTCTTTGTTTGGGAAAAACTGAACCTTTAAAACTAAACCAGAACCATCCGGCATTGCTACGACTGTGAAGCAGCTGAAGCAGAATAACTACATATAGCCCTTGGTCAGGCTTAGCTACAGCACACCATACCAGCCCGGAAAAGATCACATTGTCCTCCCATCCATCCTGATCTCTTGGGGTTATACTGCATAGATTTCTAACTGTGTAGGAAACAACCTGCGGCTTAGAGGAAAAAAAGGAAAAATACGTAAGAGCAGAGGTGATGGATTTTAAATAGAACAACTGTTTTACGTAGATGGTTAGTAAACTTGGTTGATCTTATTTGATAAAAGGTTGCAGGTTAACAAGATGAAAACAAGCCATTCCAGGATATACCTAAAACTACCTCAGTTTTAATTTAAAGATTCACATGGTAAAATAAGCACTTAAAGGAGTAATATAATTTAGAATAAGTATCATGCTAAAGGGCATGTTTCTGCATGACTTCCTTTAATAACTACAGTCTACAGCCTAATTCAGCTTTTCAGATTATTGCAGTGTGAGCACTTTTATAGTCGTACGGTGGGCTATTTTATTCTTGCTATAGTAAAAACATGATTTTTTTGTTGACTTTTTAAATGGTGATCACTTAGTTGGAAACAGATGTTAATGTAAGAGGAAAAACTTTAATTAATACATTTGAACTGGAAAATTTCAAAGAGCTGAAGTAGTTTTAAAACAGAGGGTAAGCTGTTGTCCACTCTTGAAAATACAGATCATTTTATCATAGTGTAACTAATCAAATGTTAATAGGATCCTTGTATTTTTTGAGATGTACATTTACTAATTTTCATATACATACACCTAAACTAAATTTGTATTTCAATAAGACTCTCTCAGAAATGCAGAAAGTAACCTGGACCTTGTCAGGAATCCTCAAATGATTGATCCATGTAGGCTTTGTTCAGGAGCACGCAGCCTTGGCATGCTCTTGGCTTGCAACATCAGTTGTCTGGAACTCGCTGTTTGTGGCTAGTGGCCAGTGTTTAGAATAAAGGCATTTTGAGCTGAGCGAAATAGTGAATTTCATGTATACACATGCAAGAACCTCAAGCAGATGATTGCATCCCAAATAAATTTAATTTTTTTTATAGCTCATTTCTATCTGACTTTTCAAAAAGATATTTCTTTTCATTATGAACTTAGAGAAACAGAGAAAATCTCTTGGTTTCAAGTCAGCAGTGTATTAACTTCATAAATTCTTCCATTAGGATATGATGCACTTTGGAAGCGATAACTGAATGTTAAACCTAAAGCCTCAGGATATTTTAGTGAAAATTTGGGCTTAAATGCAAATAAAGCAACATATGAAACACTTGTTCATCACCAGAGAGCATTTGCTGATGTGAGCAAGCCTCTATTTAATTTTGGTTGAAATCATATGATGTGATTGACAACCTTTGATTAAAAGCAGCAACACTAACATAGAATGTCTGTCATCTCCTTGAGGTGTCCCTGCCCACGACAAGGGGGTTGGAACTCCATGTTCTTCAAGGTCCTTTCCAACCCTGACGATTCTGTGATTCTATGATTCTTGTGCCACAGGTCGACCCTCAAGGCTAATGTAATATCTACTGCAAAATTTGGAGAAATCCATTGTCTATGACCACCTTCAGTGTACATTTGAAGCAACATTTCTAGTTAGTTTTCTCAATCATCAGCATCTCCAGTCCATTGTGGTGGAGTCAGCTGGTTTATATTTTCATGTTGAGGAGAAGTTGAGTTCATACAGGTCAGTTGTAGAGTAGTTGAATGTAAAGAGAATGGGGAGGATTAAGTTACTTCTAATTTACCCCTGGATATCATGTATAAAAATTGTGACATGTGAAAATGCACAAATTTCATTCTGTGCAATTTTCCACACACAAATATGTGAGAAGGCAGAAAACTTAAGTGCATTTATTGACAAAACATACTAGCTGTGCACCCCCTCCTCTAACCTGAGGGAGGCTGGACATGAATGAAGGTCCTGGTAAAAGGTCTGTGATTGGGAATGAGTGGGCCTTGATGTGGATGCATACTGTGGAATAGTTAAAGCTCTGGTGTTTTGTTCACTGATGATAGTTTAGGGAAAAATTGCACAGCTCACAAGTCTGTTCCCAAAAAACACTGTGTGTGTTAAACACAAAGCTGGGTTTTGATACAAAATGAGACACTTTAAGACATATGGTATGACTCCCATTTACTGTTTCTGGGATTCAGAGTATATCCAAAGCCTTTCAGTGTTGGTATAACGTAATTCTCAGAAAAGTTAGAAATACTTGTACCGTAGATACATTAGTGTTTATTTTTCTGTCAGAAGTCACATGAAAAGAGTTGCAGCTATTGTGATCCAGAAAAAAAAAAAAAAAAAAAGGCAATGTTAAACCTCAATGTGGTTTCAGACTAAAATTTTCATCCTTGTTTATGACATGCGAAATGAGGACCTGAAGCTGTGTTGTGCTTCATACTTACCAGTAACACACTGACTACCAGTAAAAGTCTGTAGCATTAGCGACATTGGGAAAGAAGTTACATTATTACGTGTTAACATACCGTGCAGTAGTACTTATTGTACTATATGTGCTGTTACTATATAATTATTATTGTTACTGTATTAGTATTCTCTCCTCTACAAGTAACTCACTAGAGAAAAATACTCTCTGATGGCTTGAGAGTAGGCTGTGACTCACAGGAGGTGCCTCTCCTCTCCTGTGCTCCGAGCTGGTAGAAAGCATATTTCCACTGTCGCTGTTCCTGCTCACCAGTGGGAATACCTGAGAACATTATAAGTCATGTATAACATTAGCCTGGAAAGAGGTGTATAAACCGCTCTTACAACACACTAGATAAGATTGATATTCTGATTTTTCCCAAGTATGTCATACCTTTTTTCTTTTTTTTTTTTGGTTGGTTGTTTTTTTTGTTGGGTTTTTTTTTCTGAGCATTAGTATTATGATAAAAATGAGAATTATTGATTGTATTTATCTGCAATAAGGCTAAGCATTTTGAATCAGCTCTAGACCTCATAGTGATGTTCTTTTAGAGAAGAACTTTGATTTCTGGAATGAAGCAGATATTTTACAGGAAAATATCAAGTATGTAACTGCAGAATAATTTTTGTCGTTTCAACTAGGTTTCTATTTCCTGTCTACTCTACTCCGAATTTGTATCCAGATGATGGGTGAAGTCAACTAACATGACATAAAATATATTTGAGTCAGTGTAATGATTCCTGGGATACATTTTTTTGTTTTCTATACCCTTTTAAATAATACCCAAGCTCCAAGAGACTAGGGGCATAGATTGCCTACAAAATGGATGAAAGTAATTATTATTGTGCTTTTGTTATTTGAACATCTATTCAAGCTATTTTGATAGGTTTTGAAATTCGTAGCGCAAGTTTTAAGTGAAATATATATTATATTCTTTGGATAGCAGGCTATACAAAATTGCTTTTAATATATTTGTCACAATTCTAGTTATTATCTTTATATATGATTATTAATAAAAAAGTACTAATTTTATATTTGTGGGCAAAATAAGTGGTTTGTATAAAAAAAACAGAAAAAGTAGAAAAAAATAGTCAAATATATAATTATGTGCTTGTTAAGAGGGCATTTCATAAGAATCTAGTAGGTTGTAAATGAAATTTATTCACCCGAATATTTTCATCCCCTTTTTGAGAAGAATTAATAAAAAAGAAAAAAGTGTCATTCACATTTTCTATCAAGGTGAGAAAAAGCAATTTTCCAGCAAATTCCAAATAGTTCTAGATCTGAGAAAAAAAAAATACGTTTTGATCTTTGGAATCAAACAGACACATCTCAGCAAAACAGCAAGTAAGCCTGTAACTGCAGAATGGTTATTTCATCTGTTTATTTCCTGTCTCAGCTTCACTGAGATAGAAATTCGTGTAGTTTTGCAGACTCAGATTAAGATGGGAAGTTCAGCATTGTTGAGACCAAACTGAAGTACTGTGCCCTGTCAGGGACATGGCATTTCGAGAAGGACAGGTACTTGTGACCCATTTGAAGAGAGCCTCTAAGACAGCTTCCAGAGACATCAAAGCCTATCTTTTGAATAAAAAATAAATGAATTAAGATTGTTTAGCTTACGGGAAAGGACACTAAAACAAGGACAGTTTTAGTATTATTATTCAGAAATTGTTATTGTGAAAGAGTAGGTATATGTTACTCCATTGCATCCATCACAGAGAGGATAAGAAAAATGGTATTAACAAGCATGGCTTAGGTTAGACATAATGAGAAAAAAATCTCTAACGGCTGGGTAGGCTAACACTGAAATAGAATGCCTGAGGAGGTTATAGTCTCCAAATTTAGGAATCGTTTAGAGCAAAGTTGACAAGTACCTACTGGGAATGGCGTAATTGTGGTTTATTTTGAGGGATAGAAGAGGATTAGTATATGTCTTGAGGTCCTATCCAGCCCCCCCTCTTTTTTTTTCTTAATTCTATGAATTCTGATTTTGTTCCCAGCACTACATGTGTCTCTTGACTGTAGAACTCAAAATGCCTTTTAGCAAAAGGAGGGATGAAATGAGAACCTATCTTTATTTATTTTATTTATTTCAAAGTTACATCCACTGATGTTACAGGACACGTTTGCAAGTAGCCTGTCTGACTTTAACACAGGGTCAGTTTGCATTTTCCATAATTGAGGAAATTATTATATTTATTATTGTTATTATTACAGAAATCTGTTTTAAACAAAAAAAAATAAACTATTCTGGAGTCCTGTTGAAATGAATTTCATAATCTGAGGCTGTGTAGAGGCAAGTCTACAATTATCAAATAACCCAAGTGTGCCCTTTTAAGTATTATGATCTTCAAACCTGTTTACTGGTTAGTTAAGATTTTTCATAAATATATTATCACTTTCATATTTCACAGATAAGTTCTCAAGAGATATGTGAAAGGTTCACGCAGAATGAGGCAATGGAGAAACTGAAATACCACTGCAGCTGGGGTAATGTGACCGTTCCTTCTTTGAGCAAGAAAGTGTCTACTTGTTCACGATGTAATGCAAAAATAACATACTCTGTCATTCAAAACCCTAGACAAAAGCCAGCTGAGAATTTTAGACAAGTCTTCCAGTGACAAAGTGGGAATGTTTTCCTATGACTTCATTTAATTTTTGCAAGCATCTGCAAGGTAACTATATCACACCTAGGTTTTATTAATGTGTGTTTTTCTTCTAACACCATGGAAATGTTTTTACACCATTCTTCATTGACTGAAGAACCAGCTCCTTAGTTATTCACTACAGCATGTGGAAAACTATAGTGTTGAAAACTATGGTGTGCAATTTCTCAAACAGGAGTGTCAAGCAGAATTTAAGCACACCTTGCATCCTTCACTTCTTAGGATTTGTAGCACTTGAAAATTAATGTTTCGCTTTAGTGACAACATAATGATTTGGCAAACTATTTCAGCATATTTGAATTAAAACATTGAACTAACAGTCTTCAGCTACTCTATGAAAATATAATTTAGAGACAAATGGCAATGATTCTTTATGCCACCATTCTTTATACAACAGGTATTTTCATTTGAGAAAGGAGTTGACTACAAATTCATTTCTCATTCAAGAGACATTTGTTGAATCAGTTTTCTTGTATGACTGTTGAGGTCAGTTGGGATGCTTGTTCTCAGAAGACCTGAACTAAGTGAAAAAACAAAGATTTTATGAATTTTATATCAGCCAGCGCTGACAATTCCTCAGTGCCGTTCTGTGTTGATACTGGACAACAATTTCCTCTAGCATCCTCTGTTTGTAGGGCAACTAGTGTCCCTAGTGTTTGATGTGATGGATTATGATGTTAACATCGTTTTCCTGCATATTTTTTTTTTTACTGAAGATATGGATTTTTTTCAGAATTAACATTAATGTGGGTGCCCAAAAAGCAAGGTATCATGGCAAATATAGTTAGAACAATTAATCTCTTTGAAGGCTTGGGAAAGAGAGGAGGGAGGGAAATCCACAGCTAAATATCTGCACAGCCAGAACAATACAGAGATCTGTACCCTGGGATAAAGCAGTGTGGACACTTATCCCCTGCTGTACCTGTAGCAAAATGAAAACTGATGAAGTCAGTCAAGTAATGAGGTTTGTACTGGCTTTAGATTTATAGAACACTTGTCAATAAAAGATGCAAATTATAGTTAGTTATCATTTTTAATGAGATAGTGGTCAGACCATGATAGACTATGTTTGATTTTAATTTCTGTTCTGGAGCATTGAGATGTTCAGTTTCACTGTCCATGTGAGCAGAGAAATCACAGTAAATGACTGTTTAATCCACTATTATTTGAGATTACAGTCCTGTGACTGCTTTATTAATCTGGCATACTGTTTTTCATCATTCTGTTGGATAAATGGGCTTATATTTAAAATGTCCTATGCAAAGAGTTAATTAGTTCACTCAGTTTATGTGGATATTCAAGTTTCTAGTTTAAAAGTTTATTACTGTAAGTACATCATTGAAATAGATATTTGTTTCTTGCTTATAGTTCAGAGATTTGAGGAGGCTCTTGCCATATTATGTATGCATCTAATAGTCTGAATTCATAGCTATATACACATTTTTGTGAACAATCAGAACCTGCTGCCTTTGTGATACAATGAAGGGAGTATTTGAAGCTTAACATTACTCAAGAAGTATTGGATTTTAATTAATAACTATGTGAAACAGTTGTTCAGATAAGAATACTACTTTTTCTAATGAAATAAAATAAAGTGCATTGTGTGCATAATCACAAAGACTTCCTCCTGGACTATGCAAGATAAATATTCATTAGGTAAGATCAACAGTTGCAAGCAGAAGATAAGTATTATCAATATGGGAGGCTCTTTGTGATAAAGAAGAGTTGTATTGATGTCTTGACAACTTAAAACACAGTCCTACTGTAAGGAATGACTCTGTAGCGGATCAGTTCCCCAGGTGGATTCAGTTCTATTTGCCTTCATTTGTCATGAAGCTGAACAGTTGTATTTTGCTGCTGTTAATCCCTCAGAAATCAGACAGCTCTGGTTGATGGACCAAGAGGTCTCTTCTGACTCATCTTACTAATGTAATGGCTAATGAAGTTCCACTAACAGAACTATTTTGTGCTCTCTCTTGTCCCCATGCTAAGCTCTGTCATCAATAAAGTTGCAGCGACGTGACTGAGAATGTTTGTGGATGACTGGGATTATTTGGAAATAGCTCATGTGGAATTTGTCAAGGAAGAAACAAGAAGTAGATCTATTTATGAGTTATACTTATAGACCTAGAGAAGAGTCTGGATGTGGATCTGAATCCTGGATCATGAACTTTTTTTTTGGTCTTAGATCTCAAGGTAAAGAGTAATATTTTCTTAATATTTTTTTTTCCTATTATATAATAGGTATAATACTGTATAATATTGCAAAGAAGCAAACACTTTCCCTTCCAAGCTGTCACCCATATGGTCAGGCAGTGACAGATGTGGGAGGTAATAATCGAGACCTTTTAATTTCTCATTTCAGTTTTATACTAAAAGACAGAATGTGGTCTGAATTTCACCCGTGGAGCCATACTACAGGATAAGCCAAGGACAGGTAGCCCATACTTACCCACTCTCAGATAAATGAAGAATCTGAGGTAGTATTTTAGCCTTTAAGTGTATGTCATTAAATTCAAGGGGAATTAACTATTGTACTAATCATTAATTCAAAAAAGGAAGCACAAAGATAGCATTATACTATCCTTCATTTCTATAAGGCTATCATATATATTTTAGTGGGTAAATTTAGAATCCAAGTGATCAAAATAAGATATTGGTTAGGATATTTTTCCACCAATTTAATTAATTGATATCTGTGACCTTAAGTGCAAATGGGAGGGGAGGCAGATACCTCATATAATGTACAAATTTGCCACATTCCTTTACTAATTACATCATTTCAGAGTAACTATATCTTCCATTATTAAATCTATCTTTTATCTGGAAGTTCTCATCATAGCCTATCACTATTAAATTGATTCCACCTTGTTCCAAATTACAGTTTCTGATATGCAGTGTATAGGACAACTTACACTTAATTTGAATTAATTTCTTCATCAAGTATGTAGGTCGTTTTATCTCCATTCTGCCAATGCTTGGTTGAGTTCTACAAAACTGTCAAAAGGCCTCAAAGAATGAAGGTATGTGTCATTTATTTTATTTTGTTTTCAGCTTTTCTTCACTATTCCTTGCTTTTCTGATAATAGGGTGGAACAGATGTCCCTGGAGGCATGATCTGTTCAAAAAGAATGGTGACAAG
Organism: Baryphthengus martii; assembly: GCA_013396935.1. Taxonomy (NCBI): domain Eukaryota; kingdom Metazoa; phylum Chordata; class Aves; order Coraciiformes; family Momotidae; genus Baryphthengus; species Baryphthengus martii. Next base: position 157,057 of record VWZK01013787.1, read on the forward strand.
GGGCAGCTGCTGTAGAAAGGATGAAATAAACTGCTGATTGGACCTGATTGGATAAAGGGGATGTCAAGAGCCTCCTGTGGACCAGAAAGGATAAAATTTGCAGCAGTTCAGATGGATTTTAATTGCAAGTAACCCTAGATTCAGTAACACGCCTCCAAGGACACAGCAGGTGGGAAGGGGTACTTTCTTCTCTCTCTTCATTTTCTGCTTTGAGTTTATTTTAAAATGTGTTTTTCATATTTTTATTAAACTGAGCATTTAGGTGTAAAAGCTTTCTACTTTCTTGGGGGAGGAATAGGTCAGCATGGGTGACTCAGATCCTGTTATGGTGGGTGAGACTTGTGTTATTTTTATCTTTGGTATTAAATTTTAGTTTTTTACTGTTTGGGACATGTTAATATTGTCAAATTAGAATTTAAGTAGTTACATCATTGCAGTGCATTTTCCTGTTATTGGAGAGATTTCCTGTGGAAAGACTGTTATGAAACTCGAAGCTGGGGTCTCCATCAAATGCAATTTAAAAATTAGCTTTAAGTACACTTCACATCAGTTCACTCATGATGAGAAATATTTACTTGGTTTCACACTGCTGAAAAAAAAAGCAAAATGGACAGGCTTTTCATTTACATGTCAAAAATTACTCTGTATGTGAAACAGGCCTAACCTGAAGGTATGATTGCGCTTACCATCAGCACTTCTTTAAGTGTATTTCCCTTGCTAGTTGGAAATACAGAAATTTAGCATAGTTTTCCAGAAGATTAGAACATGTACAATGACAAACAAAACCTTTAGCCACCTCCTTGAGTAAACTTGGACCAGCAGAAGTCTTTGGCAGGTATTTCATCTTTTAAACTCATTTAAAATAATTATTTTTAAGGGAAGACTCTAATAAATATATCGCATAATTTGCATAATGTTCTACTGAAGCTGCTTCCTCATATCCATGTGGTGAAGAGGTGATTCTACATACTTGAGATTTTATATTGTGTGAGTTATTGATACCGTCTGTCCTTACTAAAGCGACTATTTTAAAAGTATAGGCTCCAAGATTAGTCAGTGAGAGGCGGTAATCTCCCCTAGACAGGAAATTATGAGTACATCTTTCCAATGGAAATTTATGTCCCTATTTTACGCATCTAAATTACCTGCCCAGGATTAGATGATACGACTATTTTTCTTTAGAAGTTGTTTAGAAATATTCTTCTGCAACTGGATTGGGAAGGAATCAAGGTCTACAAAGGCAAATCTTTAATAAATTGTCTCAGGTGAATAAATCATGTCTTATTTTTGTTTCATTTTTTTTATTGTCATCTAAATATAGTGACAACTAAATACAGTCTGAAATAGAAAATACTCATTTTAGGTCGACAACCTTGAAATGAAATTCTGATAAACTTCCCTAGTTTCAAACAATGGTAATGTTTTTATGGAACAAGATTTTCTTTAAAATATATGATAACTTCAAAGTTTCTTGAGCTTGTCTGTTGAAAACGCTGAATTACATGTGAGAAATTATCTGCAATTATAAATTTGGAGGGCTTAGAAGAAAAAAATAAAAGATAAATAATCAAAAATAGTAACCAAATCCCAATGAATATGTAATGTATGATTAAGGTAAAAGCAAAGAAGGAACAAAGCATAAATTATGTATTTTTAAAAAAAAGTTTAAATAGACTTGGATATAGAATTAATTCTCTTTTATGCATGCAAGTTACTCCTGGGGAGATTCTGATGGGACACGAGAGGAAATTTTTTCACAATGAGAACAGCCCACCCAGGGAAGTGATGGATTCCCCAATATTTTTAAGATTCAGCTGGACGGGGTGCTGGGTCATCTTGTCTAGACTGTGCTTTTGCCAAGAAAGGTTGGACCAGATGATCCTTGAGGTCCCTTCCAAGCTGATATTCTATGATTCTTTTGAAGTTGGGGCAACTGGCTGATAAAATTATAAAGGGAAAGAATGATACAACTGAAAACTTTCAGAAGAGTATGCAAAGGTCAAGACTGAAATTTTTCACTTCTTACGTAATTTCATTTATTTGTGTTTGTGTTAAATACAAATGATGAGAATAATAGTGTTTGCTCTAAATGAACAAAATCTGTCAAAAGTGTTGCTACTTTTAACTAAAACAGTATTTTAACAGATGCTACATTAAAAGCAAATTAAATAGATATATTTATTAGGATCAGGCACATATATAAGCAAGGAGCTTGGGGTTTTTTTTGAATTGCATAACTGTCCACATTTCATAATTATGTTTTATTTACCTTGAACACACTTTCTCTTGAATGAAAGCAAAGATGAAGCTTCTCATAGAAGATTTCATCTAGTGCCTTCTGGTTTAAAAAAAATAAATAAATGAAAAAAAATTGCTGCTAAAGGCTAAAAGGCTTTATTGAAATTCTAAAGAAGAAATCTGCAAAAGCTTGATGCTTCAGGCTTGTTATCAGGTACCTGCATTTGGACATCCTGACACCCTGGAATTGAAATTCATTGCTCAACCTTTAGACTATAAAAATGGTGTGCTGTCATTAGCACTGACTGCATGCTGTATTCTCTAGTCACACCTTAGGCCAGCTGAAACCATCTTGGATGAAATAGCCTATTTCATGCGAGACCCCTGAGTTTGCCATTGTTAAAGTAGAAGGTGAGTGCAGTGTTTAGCAACGCACTGAAGTATAATATAATGGAATTGCTAGGAGAGAGGAGAGGTTTCCCTTACCTCCCTTTTCCTTTCTGATTTCAAAGTGATTTTCAGGTTCTTCATTAAGAATCCCATGTCATTGCTAATATTTTTTTAAATTAAACTTCAATTTAACCTTCTAATGTACCTAATGCACTTGACGTAATTAGTGTTCTCGGCCACTCCCACTCCTACAGCAAGAAGAGATGGCAGGGGTATAATTCTTGGCAACTCCTCTACTAAAAACAGGAGCAAAGGTCATGTCCACTTGCCACGTTTGGATGAATCAGCAGGTCTGTCTAAGCTGAAGTCTGATCAGGTTAAGGTTTTCTCCTACAATATAGGCAGAATTGAACCTCCATTCAGACAGCACTTTTCCACTTCCTTCCCTCCTTGTCTCTCTCCTGTTCTCTTTACCTGAAGAGGAAATATATTTTTATTTTGCTCCACCTTCTAATTGAGCTGAAAGAAAGAATATGAGCTATTTATGACAGAAAGCATAGCAGGAGGATCTCCACTGTGTGTATAGTCTCTTCAGCTACACTGAGATTATAGAAATTTAAAGGAGTAATGTGAATAAACAAAAGACTTATAAACTCCATGTATTAGATTTTCATCCCTAAATTTGACTGTGCCTGTATCTGGCTGGGACCCTGAATCTAAGACACTTTTACAGTCCATTTGCAAAAAGAGAAGTTTGCAGAAATTGGCAGAAATTTGTGAGAATACCCAATTTACAAGATTTCTGACACTCGATTTGGATGATGTATTACAAGATAACTGGTTTGTGACTTCATTTTTCCATTATTTAAAGCAGAAATGCTATTAGATATGGACTTATGTAATGTGATTACCAGTGAGCGATAATTTTGAAGCATCCATCTGGGAACTGCTTGAGGAATTATTACACTGCTGAAATCAAACCATGATTCAGATTTAAAGCTAATCTGACTCTTAGCTATCCTTAATATTGTTGACACCTTTCCATCCCTTCTGAAAAAAAATAGAGAGGCAAAATACGTATAAGTAATCATCTATTTCGTATGTTATATATCCTGACAAACTTAAACATGAGAATTAAAATTTTTATAATGGAATCAAAACTTTCTACACAATTTGCAGAAGTATAAAAAAAGGCTATTGATCAAAGTTCAGGAACTACTCTTGGTATAGCGGTCAGGTTTTAGTTAATATTGTGAACAATAGGTAACCGAGGACATCCTATGGGATATCAGCTTTGTGGTCCTTCTGTCCATCCTCTGAGGTGATGTAGATTCTTGTTACATTCTGAATTGCTGCTGTTGTGAGATGATTGACTGAAGTGATGAACTTAATGATTTTTTTATGATAAACATTTGGGTTTGGTTGCTGTGCTGGTGATTTGTTCCTCTGAACTGTGCCCTCTAACAGTTGCTAAACAACAATTTATTTAGGGTTCAATTGAGAAATTCACCCATAAGCTCAGAGTGAGTTAATCTGCAAGAACAGTGAACCCCCAGCAAGGCAAACTCTGATGCACTTTAGATCTTTCACTGACAGGCACTAAAGAAGAGTTTCCAGACCACTGATCACTATCAACACTGGCTGCTTTCTCTTCTGTTCTTAGTGGTTTGAGTTTTGCCTGGTTTATTACCTCAATTTCTCCTACAATGCCTGCAGCTGTCATCTCTCTTACTCTCAGCATGGGTATGCATTGTCTTTGGTGAGATTTGTGGCAGGTCCAGAAGACCTAACGCCACTTCAGTTTCCTCATCTGCATCCGGTTCTGGGATTATACCCGAGTCTATTATACACATACTCCTCCCCAAATCCCAGACCATGGTACACATCTGCCCCGCACCAGGGTCTGCCAGGACTCTCTGTCACTGTGGATCGTGCCTTGTTGTGTCACTAGCCCTTGGGATAAGGGGACTAGGAGCAAAATGATGCTGTTAAGTTTAAATATTGAGTCTTCATTTCAGTCCCTGAATGGTATAAATATGTTTGTCTTCATTTATCTCTGTTGTCTGATTTTCTGTTAGGGCAAGAAATAAATCCCCAAGGATTGGAATCTGTGGTGTTGGCTGTTCCTCTTCCAGGGAATTTTGAAACTTGACCTTACAGAAAATTATCTCCTTCCTTTCAGTCTTCCTCAATTTAGTATTGCTCACTGCATTATTAGAATTGGTCATAAAAATGAATCTTTTAGGAGGAGAGGTCTGTAACAGTTGGAGCTTTTGTTTGTTTGGTTTTTTCCTTTCTGTGGAAAATTACCTTAGCTAATATCAGGTTTTTGCTATATTTCCAAGTGTGGTCAGACGTCCAGCTGACAGCAGAAAACTTCTATAACATCTGCATCAACACAGACATGTCTCAAAAATAGTCTTGTTTCAATATTCTGTAGATTTACTTCAAATATAGAACAAATTGAAAGAGATTAAATTTCTGCAGTCATTTCTTTCTGAACAGAAACTTGAAAACCTTTATATTTTTGTTGCAGCTTTTTATGAGATAAAAATAATATCATGTTTAGCTTGTTCAGCTGACAGGTTTTGGAAGATAATGGCATTGTAGTAATGTTTGAGGTTTCCTGTTAATATACATAGGCTTCAGTAGCAGAGTGATAATTGTTGGTTAGGCTTGCTTCAGAATCATATCTGGAGCACTGGAACACTGCTTGGTGATACTTGTTAGATGATAACAAGAGCAGATAATCGAGTTTAAAAATACGCTGCTGTACAATGTATCTACTTTTTTTTTAACAAATTAGATAACGAAATTCTTAAAACATTTTGATTACTTGCACATTTGTTTGGGGTTTTTTTGTTTGCTTGAGGTTGGGTTTTTTTAATTCTATAGCTTGAAAAGCAGTTTTGAAAGAGCACAAAGTAGGGGTAGGGTGTTTGATCATGGGAGTATATCTGTTCTATCCAATGGCCTTAACAACATTATAACTTCATTTCAACAGTTTTATTCTAACCTGCATAGCAGTAGAGAAAAGCCCTGATTTATGGTGTTGCAGAATGATCCGTAAAGGTTGGCTGTTGTGGTCTTTCGCAGGGTTGGTTTATTTGTCTGTTTAAATCTAGCAGTCCTTTTTACAACGCTAGAATCTGATTTGCTACTTGCTGCAATCCCTTGAAAACTTTAAAGGTCCTACATAAATGGTACAAACCCACAGTGATGAAAAAATGATTTGGACTCTTTATAAGATGGGAATGGATGTGATACTTTTGCTGTGATTCATGAGCTGAGAACACTTGGTTCTGGGATAATTTGGATGGAGCAGATTTTCATTGGCTATCAGCTGGGGATGGGAAGACTTGGATTTCAGGTGACTCTCCTGAACAGTCCGCTGCAATCTGTCAAGTCCTGAGACATCCTGGGAAAAATATTACAGACTTGGTGTAGTCCTTGAAGTATAGGATGAGCAAGATAGTCTTTAAAAATTGGAACCTTAGCCTTTTTGTGCTTCAGCTGCACTCCATATGTGGGGCTAGCAATACTACCCTCATGGGTGAGATCATTTTCAATTGCAAGAATGATAAAGATTGTATTAACAGGAGCCATTAAAACACCTGAGCTAGAAGTATTGAAATTACAAAAATGCAAATATAATAGAGAATATGCTCTGATGTATATCTGTACAGTGAGACGAGTGCTATTCCCCACACCCATGTAAACCTGCATGGGAAAGGTATAGCCTATAATGCTGAAGGAAGGGGGACAGAGCAGAAATCTGCTGTTAAATAAAGAAGTTTAATATCAAATGATGTAATTTTGAATAGTAACGGTTCCTGTGTATCTTGACCATCCATTTACTACTATTGGCAGTCAAAGTTCTGAGGGTGAGCTTTTAATTTAATGCTTTACATTAAAGAACTATTCTCGAATAGCGCATTTGCCTTCTAGCCTCTGAAAATAAATAACAAGTGCTCTATACATCACGGGCAAGTGAGTTCCACTGCCAAATGGATAAAACTGCCTAGACCATTTTTTGTAGTACTGGAATAGGATACTACTATTACATCCATTATAGACAGCAAAATGATTTGAGAGCCAAAGAGGTGTTATTTAAATAATGTTACAATTCTTTTTAACTCTGAAAAATAAAATAAGCAAGGATCCAAGCAGACTCTACATATATACTGTTACCCCACATTGTTATAAACCTAGACGGTCATCTGGAGCTGCATTTTGCAGCTAGACATTTGTACACTGTATATCATTGCCTGACTTGAATATTCTCAAACTTTACACCCTTTGAAGCATGAATATAGATAACGTTTCTTTTCTTGCACCTTCCTTTCAAAATTAGAACTTTGACAGTTGCAAAAGGCTGTTCGCTGTGTCTCTGAAAAAATTGTTCGTTTCAGAAGTGATAATGCTGATAACTGACCACAGCTACTTCAGTGAGCGTTCGTTGTTGTATCAGACGTTATTGCGCCCATGCTGCTTTCTATTCATCCTCATGCTGATACCAGAGAACATGCTATCACCTGTAAGCAAAGATGTATTGCTAATAGTACTCATTTTTTTGTTATCATAGCATCAGCGTGATCTGGGCTCTATACAGAGAGAGCCATAGATATTCAACTTTAAAACAAGAGATAACTGAGAGAAATAAATGTTCCAAATAGTAGAGTATGTTCTGATAAGCACTCGGGAGACCGGTTTTAGAAGGAGACTGGAATAGAGATTAGACTGGAGCAGAGATTACACTGAGAAGAATGGGAAGTAGTTGCTGAAGGCAACTGAAGGCAAAGGTGTATTTTCTGGATTTACTTGTTTTTGGTCAGAGTTATAGTAAAATTTTTTGAATCACATGTTTTGCAGACTTTTGGCAGAAATCAGCGGGTAATGTGGGGATGTTACACTTGTTCATGGCTAAGGATGCCCTTTAGAAATACATTTTTATTTGCCTTCTCAATGTCATTTAGAGTGATGCCTATTTCTTTGCATGCTATAAAGTCAGAAATCTTACCACAAACTGCTTCGTGGTTTTTAATGTCATTGAGTTTTCACTTTGAATTTCACTGTAGGTTTAGAAAACTGCATCCTGTTCTTTGCATTCTCTGTGCAGGGGCCTTCTCAAGTGCAGCAGAGATGCCTGTGTGATAGCACAGCAAAGGATGGTGCTTGCAGGACATTCCTTCATGGCTAGTTAAAGTCATTCTAGGAATATGTTGCACAAAGATGTCCTTATGCTGGAAAGAGCCTGTGCTATTTGGTGGACTCTATTTGGATTAGTAGTAGTGCCAAGGTGTAAATCAGATTAATACACTTCTCTTCAGTGGAAGGTTCGATAGTGAAAAATAAAAGCTCAGGCTCTAAACAGAATAGCGTGTGTTTGTGTATTCAGAACTTTATCTCAAAATATACCTATTCTGATGCTGAATTTTATTGTAAGGTATGTAATGTCTCACTGCCATGTTAGAAGTCTATTTTTAATATTGACTTGGAATGCAGATTAATACCATACTCAGTATAGATTCCTCCTGAAAAATTAGCTAACAAAATAAATTACTGTATCACTAGTGCATGATGTCTTAAGATAATAAAGTGGGCAATGCTTGTTAATCTACCATCCTGTGAATGTAAACTTTCCCTCTATGGTACCTCTGCTGTTGTTTCTTTGATTTGCTTTAAAATACGGAAAACAAGTCCTTTGATAAGATGGTTCAGAGCTAAACACTTTTTTCTTTACAAGCTTTTGTTTAGTATTGAAACCAATGTGACTAATGTAGAGGTATCTGGGTGGTCCAGACAGGGGAAGACATGGATCAGCTGGGGTTGCTGAAGCCAAATTTGTGGTGTTGCACTGGAACCCATCGATACCCTTTGTGCACATCAGCCCACTGGGTGGTGGTGTCATCAGTACCTGGAGCCCTCTCAGACCCCAGCTCTCTGGAGCCTGTAGTATTTTGAGCTGAATTTTAGCATGTGACTGGCAGAATTATGGCTTCATACTGTTATTACTTAGACCTGTGATTTCAAAGGCCCAGATCTGTCTGCCCTGGTGTGTTGTCTTCGACTTAGACCTGTTTAGGAAGGAATTTTTTGGCTGTGGAAGTCAATAGAAAATGCATCACTTTTTATCCAGAACACAGTCTTGTGGCGAAGGGGAGACAAATTTAGGTTTTAGTAATTAAATGTTTGATCTAGGGTACTGGAATTTTTATTTGCTAGTTACCAAAGAATTGAATTCTGTCATTCATTTCAGTAAAATAGTGGTTTTTTCTGACAGATTCTAAAGTTATTGATACTCTGTCTTTAAATATCAAATTAAAAGCTATAGACTATCCAAAACTTACTTTCAGGTTTAAAGCAGATAAAAGGAATTACGTTTTCCACAGCATGCTGTTAAGTTGCAAAATTTGTTGACATAAGAATCTGTGGAGACTGAAATTGTAAATGAGTTCCAAAAAGGGGTTAACTAAATCTATCGATTGCTACTAAACGTGGTGATCTATAAGCAAGTGGCAGCTTACAGTTCCTAAACTTATCATTGGAGCTGAGGAATATGATGTAGAAGGATTGGTTTCTCGGGGTGGTAAGAAGGAAGGTGTCTTTCCATACAAAGATAGACTTTACGTAAGTAGGTCTCATATATTTCATTTTACTTGGATGTGGCAAGAACTGAGTAAAACTCAGTGTCTGATAGTAGTATGACACTACTAGTAAAGCCTTTTTCCTAAGGTAGTCTCATAGACATTGAAACCATTTTATTTTTACCAAAGCAGTTTTACAAACGTTTGCTTTTTTCTGACTAATGGCAATAGGACTTTAAGAGAACACATGATAAAAGAACTTGTTTCCTATACGCTGTGACCATTATTTGAGTACAGCCGTATCGGGAGATAGAGGTCAAGGGATAAATATTACTCACTATGACACTTTTTTTCCAAGCCGAATCAATATCTTTCTTGATTAACAGCAATTATATTAATGGTTCTTCAGCTAGAGAGGGGTGACATTGCACAGTATACAGGATAGCTGGGAAAAGTATTATATGAATATTACCTGCTGCTGGTGAAAACTCTGTATCTTGACTGTTTTGGGTTTTTTTATTCTGCCCAAACAGGATTTCTAGGTAGAAAAGTGGAAGAAAACCCCGACTTTTTGTAGCCCTTAGAGAAGGAAACTGGATAAATCACAAGCACTACTAGGGACCACGAGAGGCTCTCTGCTAGGGAGCTGATATTGTCCCTGTTATTCCTGAGACAGTGAGAAATGGTTGTTTGGACTAAAAGAAGATAATTCTGGTCTTTATGAAAGGATAAAATGACCTTTCAACAATTTTTAATCAAATGGTAAATATGAGTATCGTATTAGCTAATAAATTCACCAAGAATTTAGGGATTTCATCCATTAATCTTAAATCTCTGCATAGACAAGAAGTCATTGAGATAATGAGTCACCTGAGGCAATAAGATTCAGTAGAAATCAAGCAGCTAATTTTTGTCTGTGCCTGTGAATATTTCTTTCAGGAATCCTATCTCTTCCTCTTGAGAGAGCTATTATTAGCACCTTCTGCACTCCTTTCATGCCAGAATGCTTGAGGAACCACATCTAGGGCTGGGACTCTGTGCTCTCGCAGGCATTCGTGTCTTTTTCTTGGTGGTAATTCATGAAGAGCATTTGCTAACTGAAACATGTTAAACAAATATTCAGTCTGAACTTGGCTATTTGTTTTAACATATAAAATCTTCAACAATTTGAAGGGCGTTTCTGTGTGCATTTGTTAACTGTGGACCTGAAACATATTATATTTTCAAATGATCCTTTTTTCAGAGCAATAGCTTAGAATCAAATGACTGAAAGATGGTGTATCAGAGTGTGCATGTGCTTGTGTCGTGGGGTGATGTGGTGGAATTTAGGTATACCAGCAGGGAGGAATCAATGTTTATCATGATCTTTTCTCAGTGTGAAATGGACTGAGAAAGGATGTCATGTAGCATGAAATCATGTAGAATGACCTTGAAAGAATTTAGAAGGTAATCATGAGCATTCTGTCTGAGCCTGCAGATTTATTACAGTGCAAAGATACTGTGAGTTCACCTATTATACTACTAAGCAAACAGAGGATTTATAATGGACATCTGTGTGATTAAAAGCTCAATCCCCAGAGAGTGGTGAACACCTCATAATTTACAAATAGGAAAACCATGACTGAGTTGTTAAAGACATTCCTCATGCTTGGAATTAATTTCATATTAAGGGGGTTAGAATGTGGCCTCTTTCTCAATGTAGAGAATAATTAAATCCTTGTTAAATCTATTGTATGTTTTTATTTATACTTTCAGCTTCTGAGTATATGTATCTGACTATTCTGGATGCTTTTCATGCAGAAGAGACTTAGTAAGGAGTCTTGCCATTTCACAGAGGCTTTGTGATCATTATGAATTTGTTCTCTGTCCAATCACCAAAGGACAAATGTTTATCACTCGGTTATCCTCATTTTGGTCACAATTCCTACATGTCCTTAAATCCCATCCTATGTCTCTTTCCAAGAAAGATAATATTTCTTCAAGATGAAATTGAAGGATAATGTGCATCATTGCCAAATAAACTCAGGGTGAGGATGTAGGATGCTCACATGTGAATGAAATTAATGTTGAAAAATATAAGCTGGCTGTGTGCACAGTGATAGTACAGAGCAATATGACAAAATTCATTCCATTCTGGAATATTTTCAGATGCCTTGGAAAACTGCAATTGACTGACATTACTGGATGTTTTTTAAATGTCTGAACACACTACATACAAGGTTCTTCTGTATGTGAAAAAATCAGAAAAATCTATTACTCTTTTCATTAGTTAAAAAAATAATTAACTTAAGAAGCACTTCTGCTTCTGCAGATTCATTTTCCTGTCACTTAAATTTTGTTATATTTTTCTTATTCGGTGTCAGTCTGATTTTCATGCTATCATCTGCCTGCATAGCCTACTCTGCAAGCCTTTACTTAATGTTAATTTTTTACGTGATTCTTAATGTTCCTTATTTATCAAAACCCAACTGCTAAATGGACAAATCAGGGTGACAGGTGATGCCCTAATTTCCAACTTTTTCATAGTGTTCATAGATGGTGACTGACCTGCAGTTGTCTCAATTAATACTAATACTAACATCATATAGCATTTTTGTCTGTTTGTAAAAAATGCCTCAAAATGTTCTTTCTTACCATCATTCACCATTGACTCTCAAGTACCATAGGCTACTGTATGCATTGGAACAGCTTTGAAGTAGATAGCTATTTATTTTCAACACAGACATATTAGAAATATTTATTGTATTTGGAAAAGCTAATAAATATAATGAACATTTTCAAGGTAGACACTTAAAATTGAAGCATAAAGAAGGCCAGGTTGCAATGGTAAATCTTGATTGCATATAGAGTCATTGTCTTCTCTGTCAGCTGTTAAGATGTTATGCATGTTTATTAGGGAAAGCATGTAATTTTATGTTTCATTGTGTGAGGCATAATATTTTGACTAATTTTCTTAGGTAGTATTGTGATATTAAGGCTATGGAAAAGGTTTAGCTTTGAACTTTTTTCCACACTAGGAAACCTTAAAATTTTTATTGGTTACCTTAATTTTTTATTTTTTTTTAAGCTGAATGCTTTACCTGCATACACAATGCACAAAAGTGTAAGAATGAAATTTTATTCTCTTTCACCTATCTTAGACAAATATTTTTTGGCTGTTCTACATTGCAGTAAGAGACAAAAATAGTGGTTTTCATTTATTTGTAGGATGACAATCTTTTCAGATGTTTGCTTCAAAGAGGCCCAGATTGAGGTATCCAGACCACTTTTTCATAATCACATACCTCGATGTCTTGCATTTAAAAATACTTCAGTAAGTAGCCTGAAGTAGTAGAGATCAATATTATTGGACATTTCTGAGAATTTGTGCCTAAACAACCACTACAGTGTCTAAGATTTATCGTTCACAGCAGTCTCTTGTAGAGAATGTATAAATGGCAGGTGACTCAACTGTGTCCTTGGCCAGAGGATGGCATGTAGTTTACAATCATAAGGAGCAGCCCCTGAACAAGACTTCTTCTCCAGCCATTGCTTTCTCTATTATCAGGTTAACTAAGGAATCATTTAATTTTAAGACCAAATGCAAATATCTCTTCTTTTCTTATGTGGTGGCATGCTGTGATTCACGCCTGTGTCTGGCTGTATGTTTTCTCTGTTTTATTCTGGCTGTTCTGCATCACAGAATTATGACGTTTCCAATAAATTACCAGTCTTCCTCAACCGCATGATGTCAGTTTAAGTAAGTGATTTAGTTTTCCATGTCATGGAGATATGGCACTATGCAGCTTTTATGCGGGTGAATTTGCATTACCCATAAGCATCTCTAGTCAAAATTCCTCATAAAGTACACTTTTCAATTAATGTTTCTGATTCTTGATCAGAAGAATGTAAAAAGTTTTATATTCTGTACTTGTGTGGAATAGCCAACAAGTAATTCTACTACAGCTCCATTATATTTTTAAAAATTACCTGCCCTCTGTTATGACACAACTCCCATAGTACAGCTGCATAGACTTATAAATAACTATCTTCTAAACTTTCTATCGACGAATATTGTTTTCTGTCATCACAATTGCACCATGAAATATGAAAGTTCAATTTCCTCTTCATTTCCTTTTAATAAAACTTCTGTTCATTTCATTTTTGAAAAGAGATTGGATCTAAATTACTTTGACTTCTTCTGGCCTAACTTCGGTGAATGTTTCGAGAGAGAATCTGAAACCCTTTTAAAACCTACCGAGGAGATTAAGGGCTGTATTCTGGGGGTTTTGTACTTACATTTTCTTCTCTCTTTCAATATAAGTCTTTTGCATTTAGAAATGACAGTATTGATTCCAGGATATTGTTACAAGGAGCATAAATATTGTGGCTACTGACACAGCTACTGTTTAAAACTTAACATTTCTGAGCAGCAGTTTTTTTGTTCAAACAGTAGGCAACACACTTAACAGCAGAAGTAAATTTGCCAGATTATTTTTCAGCAGAGGCCAATTTATTTTACCGTACTTATGTAGTCTTTCCTAAATTGTGTATATAACATTTGAAAGGAGGAGAACTGTATGATCTTTACCATTGTACCTACCAGGGGCCTATTAATGATCATGTTAATTGAGTTAAAGCAAGGAAAAAAATATATCGGCTAAATCAAATGCAGATTTCACAAGCTGGCACTCCATGCAAGTTGTATCTTTTGTGTGCGTGTATGGTTTTCGTGTATATAGCATGGAAGCTTTTCCCTAAAATTAGATCCATGGCCCAGAGTAAGCTCATTTTATATATTAATAGCTTAAGCTCATGGGCTATCAACTCTCTGCCCACTGAAGTTAGAGGTTTCTGAGCTAAATAATATCTTCCAACACAACAGGTTAGAAAACCAGCCATTCTCATGACACTGGATGTTTCATATTGTTCACTGACTTCAGTTAAAAATAAAGTGTGTGCTGAATGCTGTGGAATCGATGGTATTTCTGCTTAATACTCTCTGACCAAAATATAATATTTCCAAGTATTTTAGAAAATGAATAAAATGAAATTAATTAATACTAGCAGTTGTTTCATAATTTCGTGCACATGTGCATCTATATTAGTGACAGAATATATATACTCAGAAAAAAAGGGGTTTTTTCGGCCTTTATTGTGAAATCAAGAAACAGTTTGATGAAGGCACCAAATGTCCCTGGCGTTCAGGAAGTAATCTTTCATCAGCTGGGTTTGCATGGTATGTCTGACAATGATTCTCTATTCATAATTGCTCTTTGAGTAAATCACAGTTCTCTAATTTTTTTTGTGATGCATAAATCCAGGCAAGAGAAGTGATTTTGTCTGTACAAAAGCTCAGTATCTGCAGAGCCGGCTTTTGTGTGTGCATCAAGGATCATTGTTACTGGAGACCACAGATTCTTTTGAATTACTTTTGAACGTGAAGCTAAGACTGAAACTCTGTGGCTGAACCTCCCTGTGTGTGCCAATAAGGCCGCACCTGAAAGTGACACCAAAAATTGCTTTACTGCAGTCAATCCATCTACATTTACAATAGGACACTGCATGAGATGTTTAGAATTAATATTCCAACGTGGAGATGCGAACACAGGATTTTGACAAACATTTGTCATTCCCTCCATTAAACTGATAATGAGTTTGAATTCTGCATTAATCGTGTAACACAATATGTTGGCTCCACAATGATGTAATTATAGCCGTGTTAAACTATTTCAACAACTCTCTTGTGCACATGAAGTCAAACAATTCTGGAACAATATTTCATCTAATTTCTGATGTGTAATTGAGAAATGCGCTCTTAACTTTCTTTGTTGGCAAAATATTACAAAAAAAACCCTTTATCTAACAGTCTTGTGTTGGGGAAGAGAAGAAAAGAAAAGCAGGACCTCAGACCCCAATTTCACTTATTATAATAAATCAATTTCATACTCATTTGTGCTTAATCTCCATTGGAAATTTACATTATCCAATCAGAACTGAACATGTCCCTCAGGGGAGATCAAGTGTCACATAAAAATTCGACAGGAAATTCATGCAATAAATCAGTAAATGTACAACTCATATATCGAGATGTTAAACCCGTCTAAATTCTATTAAAAACTTCTAAATCCCATTTTAGACAGAACAAGAAGGAAGTTTGGGAACTGTAACCTTCCTAAGAGGCCTCTGAAAGCGCACATACTAATATTTAATCATTTATACTTTTTGTATGCCCAAATTAAGTAGTTTGACTGAAGTGAGTATAGCTTTCATTTATACATTTTCTCTGAAAAGGGGTAGTTTATAGAGACATTTCATCACAGTCTCAAATATTTAGGTGGTTAAATGTATATGCCATACATTATAGGCAACCTTTTAGCCTTTTTAATTAAAGTTTACAGTATATGTGATAGGAAGGGACTTGCTTGATTTACAGTGAATTCAGTGCTTCATGAGATCTGAGATTGTGTATATGTTGTCTTTGAAAAACAGAGCAGAAGTGATGAGAAGGGAGAAGGAAGCAGACAATTGACAATGGAAAAAGCAAAAGCCATCTGCAGTGGATAAATTAGTAAATTCAAAGTGATGGGCTCTACATTTTCTATCTTGAAATGAGAAAAAGATGTGAAGTAATGGTGGCTTGCATCCTCTTCAGCGGCAGCCAAAAGGAAGACAAAACATTAAAACCAATTAGGTCTGGTAGATTTATAAAATCAGGAGTTTATGGAGAAGCAGAAGGCAGTGAGATATCCGTAGTCCTACCCATCTCCAGGTAAGAGTGCCAACTGCTCTGAAATCGTTTGCTATCCTAACTGCTGCTTTTTACCCTCTACACTTCTAGCATGTTTCTTACCTCAGGAAAGAAGTCACCTGAAACAAAAGACAGAAGCCTGGAATATTTGTTTAATATCAACAAGTAATGCTGAAAGGAATAGTCTTCTGGGACATCTGAAACTCTGTGTATGCTTCACATTAACAGTCTTGTTCTCAATTCAAGATGACATCCCCCACCTTCAACTAATACATCTGTGGTTGGTATCTGTGATAAAGCTGTTCTTTAAAACTCTAGCTACAGTGTAGAAACAAGGTAGGAGAATAAACTAGAAACCCACTGTATCAAAATAATTGCATATAGAAATGTCTTGGCTTAAAAAAATGATTTCAAAACTGCAGATATTTATATATTCTGGAAATTGAGAGCTAAAATATAAAAATACATTCAAAAATCTTTTTTTTTGTGTGTTAAAGCACATGATTTTGACTAATTGGGACTAGTTCTGTTTGAAGGACAGGACTACAAGTGGAATTATAACCTCTTGATCTCTGCATATTTGTACCCCGGAGTTAAAAAAACTTGTGAATGAGCTTCATTTTCACTTTGAAAGTTCTTCTAAGGAAGGCTCATTGTAACTGACACATTGCTGTTGCCCACATTTCTCTGGTATTTCCTCAAAATAGTCAGAGTATCTTTATTACCTGCGAATTGTTTTAAGAAAAATAACAGATGGCGATATTTGATTTGTGCAGATTTAGAAAATATGGGCTTGCACCGTCAGCCTTTTTACAGACATAATTCAGAATAATTTGGCACATATTTAAGGTCTTACTTAAGTTGAAAAGTGTATCAATAATATATACTTGATTCATCTGTTTGGAGTCAATATGTATATGGATAAAAACCCTTACACTTCTGATGCAAGATAAAACTCTATCTTCTGCATCTATTTAAATCCTTATGCATTTAGCACCAGACAGGACTAACATTTTACTTATTTAAGGAAGGAAATTTAAGCTTTTCAATGTTCTACCCCAAAGGAAATGAGAACTGTCTCATTCTCATTTATACACTTTACATTTCCTTTTTTATCTCTTATTGCTCTTACTTCCTTTTAATTTTTTTTCATTTTTTAAACCTACGAAATACTCTTGATTGTGAGCGTAGGAAAACCTGTGCTGAATCAAGAAGCTGCAATTCTTGGCTGATACAGGGTGCTTGCATTAATCAGATCTGTAATACACCGTGGAGTGTAGAGGCAACTAGAAATTAAAACTAAATTCTCCTTTTTTATGTAGATTAATTGGAGCAAAGCAGAAATTGTAAAGGAATACAAATTAATACTTCATTTGTTATTGTGTCATCTTTTTGACAAACTAAGTTGACAGATCATAATAGCACAATTCAGAATTACTTACAGTCTACTATTTTTTTAACTTGGCAATAGAATCAGGGGAGTAAATTAGTATAAACCACAGTTTGAAACACTTATATTATAGCTCTTTTTGTCTTATCTCATGCTGTGAATGAAAGTCTGCCAACAGTGATAAGAAAGTTCTGTTCATCTGAGTCTATTGGCACAATGCTTTAAAGAAATGTAGCTCAGAATAAGAGTCCTGGAAGTTTTGGTTCAGTGTTGGTTGTATCTCCTACAAATAAATTATCTATAATGGCATATTAGCATTAGTAAAATATAAATCTTTTAATAAATACTTTTTAAGTAGAAAAAAATATTGTGGTATGTACATATAGGTTTGCACTGGGAGAAAATAAGCTCACTACGAAAGAATTCTAGTGTAATATCTTTTTAGTGCTTTTTGGCTTTATAAATTCGCTAATAAATTACAAACTAATTTAATCATCCTCCATAATTACATAGTCCTGAAGGAATAAGTCTTTAGATTCAGACCATATCATACTTAAAATATAATGATGTTGTGTCACGCATAGACCAATGAAACTGCGCACTAGCCCTGAGGCTGCCTGGCAGTAATAAATAGAGAGTAGATGCTTATGACTAAGTGCTTATTTTATTAGAAACTGAGAATTATAATTTGACTTTGGCACCCAGAAAAGTTAAATAGCAACTTTATTTTTTGACTGGCTGAAACAAACTCGACTTGAAATTTTGTTATTATCAAGAAAATCGACTAAATTGGGATTGACTTTTCATTCCAGTTGATAAGAGCAGTGAAACTACGTATTCTAAGTCTTGATGCTTCAAGATAATTCTTTTTGGCTTGGACAATATATTGGAGTATTATGGTGTGTGGCTTATTGGTATATCCTTAACAGCTGAGAGGCCTGGTTTTGTGCCAGGTTAACAGTGTAGTATGTGCTTCTTAAAACGATACATTAAGCAAACTAGAGCAATGATGAAAACTGCAATTTTTTGTTTGAATTACAAGGATTGTACAAGAAGAATTTTCTTTTAATTTGCAACAGATGTGCATACTCTTCAGTATCATTTATAGGCATTCTGCTGTGAAACACTTGATCAGGGTTGGATCTTTTTCTATTGCCATTTGTTTTCCTCAGTGTTAAGATTTCTACTGCGGCATTATGTCATTCCTAGAGAAAATAGTTTTCTGTTTAGTCTCTGGATTGCATATGTTTTGGAAAAAAAGTTCTAAAATTGATATTGCTTTAAAAGAAATGCATTAAACCACTTACTTATTCCCCAAATTTGGCTCTTTGTTGTGTCTTTTTTATATAGACAAGAATAGACACACAGATACAAAATAATTCTGACATATGAAGTCCAGATTTTCATTTTTTTGCAAACACAGTCACTATTTCAGAGCATACATTCAACATGGGAGAAAACAAGTCATTGTAACACATGAATGACGTCCTATTAGCAGTGCACTGTGATTTTTTTTTTTATGCATGTAAAGATATTTGATCATCTTGTATTCATTTTCATTACGAAAAAGGAGTTTATGAAGATCATGTAGATGAGAAAATTTCTAAAATAATCATCTTACTGTCTTAAAAGCTTCTCTCAAGTAGATTAACGTATTTCCTTTTTAATGTTGAACTTTTACATTTAAGGCCAAGAGACGTCTTGTAGACTTTGAGTTACTTTTCAACCACCTGAGCTGGAAGAAATTAAATTCAAAAGAACTTTTCTAGTTCTACTTTAACTTTGCCCATCATTTCACCTAAGAAATAAAGACATAATTCCATCTTTCCAAGTGTTTTCAAATTGATTCATTAGAAGGAAAGGCTCTAATTAATTTTTAAAATGTATTCAGTATTTGTTTGACTATTAGATCCTAGATATTATGAAGGGTGTTAGAAAACACCCACTTAAAACTAAAATTAGTTTATATCACTATTTTACTGCCAGCATAGGGAAAAAACCAAAGGTAGAAAGTTAACAGTGAAAGTACTTTTAAAAAACAATAATTATTAACCTCGGTGATATGTCAACAGGATGTTCAGCTGCTACTGAGAAGAACTGAATGTTTGGAAAGGATTTCAATCCATCTACTGTCAGAGACTGCATATCTGATGGCCTTCTAACTGATCCAAGCTATGCTGTTCACACATCAGGTTGGTAATCACAATGTAAGCACCTCAGCAGAGTGAAATCCATATTCCTTCAAATGTTATTTAATTTTGTTGCCTTCTGCGAACTCCTTTTGTGCCTGTTTTGCAGGTAGTGTTATGACTAAAGTGATCTCCAGTGGGAGTACAGTTCTTGATATGGCTATTTCTCAGAGCTTCTTGAAAGTGGCTATGTGACCTCGAATGTCCTATAAACTATAGTAAAGCACATATTGTCCCACATTTATGTGGTTTGAAGGCCAGGCTGTTGGCTATGCTTCCAGAAAAGCTCTTTCATCCATTCAATGCTGTGAGCAGACATGCTACGTACACTTTTGCTCGAGTGTGCCTTCTGGACAAAGAATTTATTGTTGCCACAATATTGACAAAATTTTTATTCAACAACAACAAAAAGTATAAAATAACTTTGCATTTTTTCATAGATATAGCTCCTTAGTTTACCTAGTTGCATGCAAATCAGCATTCGTTTTTTCTTTACATTCTAAAGTAAATATAGTAAACACCAGTCTTTTTTAATGCTGTTTCCTATTTAAGCTGGAATTTGCTTCACAGTATAGAGAATAACATATTTATATTATATTTTAATACTCTTGAAGTTGGAGTTGAGCTAACTTCATTTTCCTTCTTAATTGTTTTGGTATTACTCCTTCACTCTAAGATGTCTTTCCGCTACTGATCAGCTTTGATCTAATATAGTTGAAGTCCACCATTGTCAAGGATCTAGAAAACTGTCTACTGTCATGTTAGTGTTGGTCTTTTTAACAAGCCTGACCTACAGAAAATCTCCATCTCCCCTCTGTGACACACCATGTGAATTTGGTTGACTATAGAACACTACAAAGAAAGTTGTTTACAGGTAGTCTTTCTACGTATTTTCTAACCCATTGCATTCTGTTGTGTTTTTTACCACTAGGAAGAAGTGGTGCTAAAGCTGTCCGTGCTTTACTTCTTCCTTTGGACCACTATTCTCCTAGAAATTAATTTTATAGATTTTTATGTCTTTTTTTCTCTTCGTTTGGATTTTTTTTTTGTATTGTTCACAGGAATAAGGAGGAGGTTTTATTTGGAAACTGGCACTGGAGAGGAAGTGAAAGGGGGCTGGTGGAAGAGCTATGGCTAGAACTACAGTTCCAGTAAGTTGCAGGAGACATTTGTCAGAAAAGGTTTTTCCTCATACCTGAAAGATCAGGGAAGCTCAGTTGCCACAAGACATCTATATGTGCTTTTACAGTAAACAGATGAGGGGTTTAGGGTGGCTTTAAGCTATAAAGTTGATGAGATTCACTGACTCGGAAAAAGAACAAGGCAATCAGCATGTTAAAGCACTCTTCTGCTTTGCTAATTCCTACACATTCCTCATACCACCACTTATCACAGAAAGTGGTTTCAGTTCAACATTGACTTTATAGATCTTGACAAAAATATTCACATTATATACATTATACATTAATATACATTATATCCTTGTGTGGGATGGGGGTGTTGGGTGCACGCAGAATGAAGTAGGAAAGCAATCCTGCCTTGCTTTTTTTTGGCTTGGGACCACAAAGATGCTGTAAAAGCTAATTTGAGGATTGCTCACTTTTTTTTTGCAATCCACATCAACGAGTATAATTGAAGAAAACAGGTTAAAGATAAATTTAGCATTCTCAAGGAAATTATTATGTTAAGCCTCCCTGGAAAATGTATTACTTTGCTCTCATTTTAGATGAATATAAGAGCATATTAAAGACATTATTCATGTGCATTCTTAGTACTTATGAAATTTATGTTTCTCCATTACATTGCATTCTGCTTCAGTTTTTTACCTCGAGAGTCTCTGCTATAAAGGTGTAGTTAATTTGTAACATGGGTAATTTCAGTTGGTTTGATAATCTATTGCATTATATCGTAAAATTTCTGTGCCCTCTGATGCCTATTAAATATGAACCTGGGTGAGTGAAGCCCTCAGATGGTATCAGTAGCAAGGTACATACCAGCTGTACGGATATAAAGTACGGATATAAAATACAATATCTTTCTCGTGGAAAATGTCAAATAGCCGTGGACTGGAAAACTTTTTCTTACTATTTCTGATAGCTTAAAGAAATACTGCCAAGTGTAGGCCCAACACATGAACATATTTTAAGAGCAACAGTTCTTTATTGCTTTTTCCTTATGCGGTATAACACGAAGCCTGTGTGGTGGTTCTTGCAGCAAATTAGTTTGGTATCTTAAATTATATACCAAATTACATGTCAAATGAAATTCAAACAATGCCATGTCATTTACATTAAATATTTCACTACCTGAAGCTGGAGAGCTTTACAAATTTAACCTAGAAGACTTGTGTTCACATTTAAAATACTCTAAACCAGTACAATACCACACTCAAAGTGTTAATTATATCTTAAGTTTAAATGTGCACTTACTTTTTGTTTAGGTGCAGATGAAATTACATGGTCACTTTTTAGTTCCTTGCATGATTGCATGACATATGTAATTTCTGTACCACAATGAAACATTGCAATCAGATTTAGTTGATAGAGAATGAAATACATATGCAAGGGAAAAACTCAAGCAGGAAAAAGGAGATTGGTTGGTGAGCAATTCAAAATAGAATGCAAAACAAGAAGGTGGAAGAACAATGAGGCATTCAGCACTCTGGTATTTCAATATAATGTTTTTCCTAGTTCAACTATTGAATGTTCCTCATAAGTATTGTAACATCTGCCTTTGCCCCTGGGGTATTATTTTACAATCTAATTCTACTTTAAAAAAAAAAAAAAAAAATCTTTCTCCCTATGAAAATTTTAATATTCTAGTGAAAAAGCTTTTTGAAAGTAGTCTGATCTGAATGCCTCTTTTTCTGTCCATGGCTGTCAAAAAAAATAATAAAAATTTTCTTAAGAATCTCTAAGTAATGACAGTAACAATTTAAGTAAGAAAGTACTTTATAAAATTCTATTTAAAAAAAATGAGAAATTACTGAAAAGCGTTGTTTTGGAATGTCTCATTTCAAAACAGTCTCTTTCCTAAATATATATTTTGGTCTAATTTGAAATTCTTTGCAATTCACAATATAAGTATGAAATTGCTTCGTGACACAACAAAGAAAAAGTAATTCTGATTTTGAAAACTGGATTTAGGCAGTAAAAACTGCACTGATTTTTGTAAAACAATTTAAAAATTAGTATCTTGTGACGATGATGTTATCAACATTTTTATCTAAAATTTAGTAGGAATGGATTATCCTCACCGATTGTATTTACAGAATATTTGTGTGCATATTGGGATGGATGAATTATCTTTTTTTTTTTCTTTTCCCCCAAAACATCTAAACTGTTCAAAATGCAAAACTTGTACTTTAACCAACCTTTTTCTTCAATAGTCTCTCAACAGTATGTAATTATTTTGGTAGTCCTTTTAATTTCATTCAACATCTTCACTTTATGGGCAGGATAATTTAGTGATTAAGGCTTGTGAGTGTGACCTTAATCCAGTTCTTGACTGAATTAGAGTCTGTCATTGGAAAAGTCTTATAAACACAACCCTTATTCTGTAATTATTCTCCTTATTTACTGAATCATTTGAAAATACAAACCCATTCATTTTAAGCATGTTATTAAAATAGTGTCGGCAGTATAAATATCTTTCAAGATATAAATCTGGAATTAAATGTATAAGATAGAAATATGAGGACATATATTTTGCTTAAACTTACGTTTTAATTTAGGTAACCAGTCTCTCAGCTGTCAGAGTGATCTTGTTTTTGTGAGTACTGACCTTGTTAGCTCCTGGGGAAGTTTGGGATAGCAGTATATACGTGAAAATGCCTACTTTTTATGGTGAAAATACACACTTTAGGAATCTTATGTCTATAAAGTATAATTTAATATGTCACACTTAATCAGTATAGCTGCTAGCATAACCCAGAATCTCTTCACAGATACTGGAAATCAGGAAGGGAAAAGGAGAAAGGAATGCAGTTGCTTTTTACTCACACTACGTGTCTGTGTATTTTTGTCCACTCCTAATGGCAGGTTGTTGTTGCCACAGTAAGTCTCCAGCACAGCAGCCTCTTGAGCAGGAACAGAACTTGTTTTTCCCTCTTCAGTGCAGTGGTGGTGGTGGCGCCTGGCAATGCAGGAAGCTGAATTTAGGGCTCCATGGCAATCTGTTTGCTGTCTGCAGATCAACTTTCTTACGTGGTGTTGTAGGCTCCAGAACAAAAAGCAGATCTGCATAAAAAGAAGCCCTCATTAAAATAGAAAAAAAAAGGATGGAGAAGAGAGGAAAAAATAATCTTGAACACACATTTACATGCATATTTGTTGAAATTACTTTCATTTGAGCTCATTCCAGAGGTAATGTTGTACAAATCTTTTCAACTAGATATCATTTGTTAAAAAAATGCGTCCTGATTTAGATGCATTCTGTGCAAGTGGTGCAGGGTCTGCTTCTTTTCAGAACGTAAGTATCCTCTCATAGTTCTCTCATTGCTTCAGACTAGTAACATTTGCAGGCCTTAGCTGAGAACATGATCTCTATACTAAGCAATGTACAAACACTTAGTGAAAAGAAAAAAAGAAAATTACAATGCACATCCCCAAAGATGTGCTAACAAAGATCGTCAGGACAGGCATGTGAAGTCAGAAGGGTACAAAATCATTTTCTAAAGGTCATTTGCAGTGTAGGTCAGCTGGAACGGAGTTCCAGCTTCCTTCCCTGGATGGCCTCTGGATCATGCTACCTCTTGAAGAGTTTCCCTCTAAATAGCTTTGAAAGTGAGAGATCTGTACACATCTATTAAAAGTCAGACTGTACAAAGGGGCATGAGACAAGTTTGACTGTTGTTTGGGGTTTTTTTAATATCAGATTATAGAAACTAAAAATGTCAGGGAAAAGAATTTCAGGGGAAGTGAATGAGGGAAGTGAATGAAAATAGCAAGAGATCAAAAAAAGCAGCAGTCGGACAAGCAAGATACAGTGGAAGGAAATTAACACAGGCCTGGAAAATATCTGTATGGTCAGCCCAGCTTCCAGTGCTCATGGGAGAACTGAGATTAAAATGTCTAAAACAGAAAAAGAATTTTCAGTTTATGATACAGAAAACCGCAGGCTGGAGCAATCAGACTGGAACGCATCTTTTGTAAGTTAAATTCAAGGCATAGCTCCAGAGTGTTCCAGGATAGCCTGTAGATTTCTATAACAGTAACAGATTTTTAATAGCTCTTTTGAGAGATGAGGGATTGAAGGAAGAGGGTTGCAACCAAAACCTTTTTTAAAAGATTCTTAGCAAGCCAGGAAAAGAGTCTTAGAAGATTTAACTCTTGGATAGTTCAGATGCTAGCAATGATAAATAAATAATAATACCTGCTGAAGACTGTGTGTGGAAAGAGGTGTTTGTCTTTGATGTTCAACTGACCGATAAGAAGGTTGGAAATTGCAGTCAAAAGCTTACTAAAAATGTTTAGATGTATAATATTCAACTCAATTTTGTGTCTGAAACATATAAAAAATAATAAAAGAAATGTAATAGCCTATAAAACTGTGTATCATAACTTAAGACAGAAGGTAAAGATCTTAAGACAAAAAAGATTTTGTGTTTTCACTTGAGACTGTGCAAAAAAATCTGAATTTTTAAGAGCTAAGAAATCCAACTAACAAGGTCTTTTGAGATGTCTCAGAATGAAACACAAAGAAATGAGACTGCCATTAAAGCAGTCATGAATTACATGTGTCCATAAAACCCATCTTGGGCAAACTCTGATGATTCCTTTTTAATGATTCTTACGTTAAATTATGCAACCACTGCTTGCCAGGTACCAGCATGAGGCAATGATATTTATTTTTTCTTGACTCAGTCAAGATTCATTTAAACTCCTGTCACAAAAGATATGACTAATAGCTGTATACATGGAGTCCTCAAAGAGATTGTTCCTAAAAATAAAGGCAGGTGATGATAGGCCAAGTATTTTTAAAAGCTGGATGAGTGATTTTAGGCAACTGAAGGTGGTAGGAGTGAGTAGGGCACAGACTTGGGCTTGTATCTTCACATGTACTAGGCCCCACACTGACAAGTGTGATTTTTTCCTTAAAAGTCTCTGTTTGCTAATGTTAAATAACAAATGGATTCCTTTTTTTTTTTTTTTTTTTGTCCTGTGTTTGGGTTCAGTAGTATCATGTGTAGGATAAAATTAAGGTGCTGATACTTGTTTATCCTCATGAAGTATTTAAAAGGTAAAACTCCTTTCTGTATACTGACAGCACATTTAAGTCAATATATTCACATCTTAACTTGTAGCCAGATCTGCTGTTTTAAATGATTAAATGTTAAATCTGGTGTTTACTCTTGGACTGTGCAAAAGTCAAAGAGAACAATTTGTCAGCTCATTCATATTTTGCTTCTGAAGCTGGTTAACTAATCAGTCTAACAGAAAAAGAAGTAAGATAAATGGAGGCCATTCTGTTATGTAGAAGAGTGTACATGAAGATAAATTTTTCACATTTTGCTTCATTTCATCTGCAGTTATCACTGTTGTAATTGCTTCTGAGCACTCAAGGTGCTCTTCATATTGCTTCTATGATATGAACAATTTAAGCTATTTTGGTAGACTACTAGCTTGCAGCACTGAAATTTTCTGTATTCTTTTTTTCAGTATTCTAATTTAGAAAAAATCCTCTACCTTTTTATATGAAAATGAATTTGCCAAATAAACAATAAAGGGTCACGAGCTGTGTAAACTACCAGCTTCTGCTAGAAACAAGCTTGCATATAGGAAATCCTGAGCAAATATAATCTTGTTACCATTACCAGTAGAATTCCCATTAGTTTGTATTAAAAATATGTGATAATGATCTAATAGCTTTCAGTAATTTCTTTTGCTAGCATGGCTTCTACTGATTTAAAGAATAACAGGGTCATCCCCTTTGCCTCGTGTAAAACCTGCAAGAGGGCTATCACCATTTTCAGTTCATGGTAGTCATCAAGTGTCTCTCATTGCAACTTCTTGAACTAAATTCCCTTAAAACACTGCAAACTATAGACTAATGTGTTACATCTAATTATTTTTAAAAAGGGAATAAAGAAAAGTCTGTGTAAAATAGGATTTTGACCATTTTTTATATTGCTGCATCATAGGATGTTTCTTTATTGAGAACTCTTTAAAGGTCTTTTGCTCTCTTAAGTCATAATGGTTTTCTGACTAAATTAATTATAATGGCATAGTTAGCCACATGTGTAGAATTCTCATTAGGATTTGTAATCTGATTCTTTGCAGTGTGTTTTTATGATGGATAAGCATCTGAACAAATAAGCAGACCCAAAGTAGCTGTATTAAAATTACTATAAAAGGTATACTAGCTTTCTCAGCTAGATTTCTGGAGTGGTGGACCGAGAGATTCTTACATAGGCACACTCATTTTGGCACCCTGTGTACCTTAAAAAACATCTCATTATTAAAAAAAACCTTCTGCTTTGTGCCAAAGAAATTAGAAATTCTTTCTTTGATGGTTTATCAGAAATTTAATGTAGTTTATTGCATTACATTTCCAATGTATTACATTTCCAGCTGCTGT
The DNA here is from genome assembly GCA_013396935.1 of Baryphthengus martii. Taxonomy (NCBI): domain Eukaryota; kingdom Metazoa; phylum Chordata; class Aves; order Coraciiformes; family Momotidae; genus Baryphthengus; species Baryphthengus martii. The sequence goes on from VWZK01013787.1 coordinate 184,159, forward strand.
AGGAAATATATAGTTAAACAATAAGCTCAGAAAGGTAAATGGATGCATGATGTTCTTAAAACACTAATGCAAACTGGGCTTAGTTCAGAATTTCCAAACCCACATAATTTTCATTTTTTAAGGCTCTGCAGGCCTTTTTAAAAATCCCTATGAGTTTAAATCAATATATTCTACTGACAGTAGAGTTTGCGTTATTAGCCAAAAATGCAAGGATCGTCAAATACTTTTATAGCCACATTGTGAATTTAATTAATCATTGATTGTAAACATGAGATTTTTTTCTTAATTAAAAATTTATTCAATTGCCAGAAGTTTCATTCCTCCTTGCATACAGTAATTTTCAGCTTTCTTACAAGACTGGTTTGTTTTTTTTTAAAAAAAATTCAGCTTAGATTCTGCCATCTTGTCCTTTCTACTCATGTAATTATAATATTCAGTCCAGTTATAGAAGTGTCCTTCTGGAAAATTTGTCAGATAAAGAGAGTCGTTTTCACAGAAAATATTTTGTGATTCGAAGTTCTTGCTCCTGGACATTCACATGCTCCATTACATTAGTATAATTATCTCCACTAATGTCTAATGGAAGGTCATAATTGATGAAGTATTCATTGATTCAGGCTTCACTTTTCTTCCAGCTTTTTTCACTATTTTACTACATTTTTTTTGCTTTTTTGTACTAAAAAAAAAAAAAAAGGTTAGCTTTTCCTATCCATTGTTTTTTTCTGTGGTAGTATTACTCCTTTTCCTTGCCTTGATAGAAAACAAAAATCAATGCTTTTCTAATATTAATTCTGAAATTAATAGACACTTTGCTGAAGACTTTTAGAAGATTAAAGGTAAGACACAGGCAATACCTATCAGAAGAATCAAATCTTTGTTTTGACCCTATGAATTATATCATACCGATCTGTCTTATATATTAAATATTTATAGAGAGTACATGGCAGGCTTTCAAAAGCAGTTTGCTTTCTGAACTGACACCTTAGTCCTGCAAAACACATGCCAGTGTTTCTAATGTACCTGGACTCATGTTTCCTTAGGATGTAGCTATTACTGGACTCTAAATAAACTGGTCTAGTGAACTGTCATATATTGCCCAAAGTTTATAAACGTAATAGTGCCTGAATGAAGAGAAGCTGCTAACTTTTCAATACCACACTGCTTTGTCCATGCAAAGCACTATAACATTAATTACCGTATATAAATATACACTGCATCTAATAAAATGAAAAAAAAAAAATTAAACATGGGAATTTGCTTTCCTTGAAGTTGAGAAATGGGGACTAATATGTTCTGCTTTTCATTTCCCAAGAAATATGGTCCTTTTCAAATAAGTTACATTTTTCTTTTGTATCCTTTAGCCTACCCCAAATGGCTTTCAGTATTTATCAACTTTAATCAACGTGACTGACAGGAAACCTGATAATAGAGAATAGCTATCTCTGCTGGTGGGGCAAAATCTTTTGAAATGTCAGTGGCGAATGCACTGTATTTACATTTCTTTGGGACTCTGGCTCTTAAAAGATTTTCATCTTTTACACTGGAGGGATGAAAGTAAAGGTTATTTAACTATACATCAGAAATTGTATCTGATGACAGTGTGACAAAATATTCCTCCTTTCAGAAGTGGAGAATGCCTGCCTCTCGTCTCTGGTGCTGTTTTAGTTGTATAGTAAGTTCATAGCTACCATTTATCCTCTAACTTTGGAAGCTGTGCATCATCCAATAATGACAATCCTGGAGCTTTCTTTTTTAAATGAGTTTTGGGTTTGGCCAGCATATTAGTTCTTTACAGAGATTTACAGTATATTAAACATAAACAATTAAAATGAATAATGAATTTCTTCTGGGCTGTCATGAGACACATTGACTGTAGGCAGGACTCTCTGTGAAAAAGAGATGCTCTTCCTGAGCATCATCCTGGGGTACTGCTCCTGATGCTCTGCCTCTGCATGTGCACCCAATTTTATGTTGGACACCACATGATGCAACTGCTCAGATCGGGAAAGCTGAACTCCCTAATGCAAGAACTTCTGGTTTCATCATACTGAAGAGTTGAGGAGAGAACGTAGTGAGGCTGCAAAAAATAAGACACTTTTCTGGTATTTTCTACCTCTGCACTTCTTTTGTGTTTTACTTTGTGTTTCCTTTGCATTAAGCCTCCTTTTAGATACTAAGAAATGTCAGATTCTCAGCTGTATTTATGCTAGCCTCAGAAGGTTTTAGAAAAAAAAAAATAGTCTGCATAAAAAAAACCTGGAACCAAGAGTAATAGCTGGCAGTAGTTTGTTTCTCGTTTAGAAGTGGTTTCCTGATCTCTTTGGACCCCTTTGATGACTCCATTACTATGTAGAGCTACTAGCTTCCTTGTGAAAACATTTCTGCTAGCATTTCATAATTCGGAAACTGTTTTCATTTGAAACTCAAAATACAGTTAGTTTTCCTTTTGATTACAAATGTGAAGGGTATTGGTATTCAAAAAAATTTTAAATTATTTTGGAAAAAAAGTGTAAAAATACTTCAACAAAATTTCGTTACAAATTATATTTCAATGTTAAAAATGCCTTAAAAAAATGACACATTTCCACAATATTTCTCAAGGAGAAATTTCTTTTTCTCTGGCTTTCTTTGAGCTTCAAACATTGTAACTTTTCTGTAATGAAGAAAATTCACAGTAACTTTAGCAGGAGAATAATTAAGCTATAGAGATCCCATGAAGGCAAACTCACTTTTAGGAACATGAAACAGCTAGAAACGCCACAGTGTGCCTACAATTCACCAATAATGTATTTTTTTTCCACTTTTCCTCTATCCAATATATTAGTTCCAGATGGATGTCTTGTGCCCAGTGCTGTGCCCAGAAGCAAAGTTACTAAGGCTGACACATTTGTCTACTGCCAATCTGATCGGTGCCTGGAGAGAGCAGGCACAGGAGACATGAAGCGCCTTTCAGTTGCCGATGGGAACATCCCACTGGCCACATGGGGCGGCTGAGAGATGGCTGCGAGGCACCCAAGGTCTGCAAGAATGAACCCTGAATTTATCCAGAAAATGACAGCTGCTACAAGGGCTCAGGCTGGAGGGGAAACCAAGGTAGGGAGTACACTTTCACCAGAAACATTTCTCTGGTCTGGTTGTGACAAGTGCCTTTGTGCTTCTTAAGTACTGAAAGTCCACCTCTTATTTCTTTGTGTACTTGAATACCATCACTTTCTTTAAGATAAACCAACCCCTTGGCATTTGTGTGGAAAGCCTCCCATGTTCGGGATCTGCTCTGCCTGTTAAAATGTACATAGCTGCTTCAAGACAGAAACCAGGCCCTAGAACAAGAAGTAGTGGGAGATGATTCATTAGAGAAACAAAAGAAATGAGGGTGTGCAGCATGGCAAGAAAACACTGTGACCCACTCAGGTGCTCTGCACAAAGCAATTTGGAGTGTTGCAGTGGAGAGGAATCGCTGCTTTCATTGTATAAACCAGCAACAGGAAGATTTAGCATCTCCAGAGTTGCTGCACAAAGTCAACTCTATTCCATTTAATCTTCATCAGTGCCTCTATTTTCTACTGTATCCTTCAACACATTCAACAAACAGAAACTCTTGCACATAAGCAAGTAATCCTCAAGACTTTTTTTTTTTGTTGTTATTATCAAACAGGCTCTCCACTGAGAACATTTTAAAATAGAGCATTTAGGTGGCTGGGATTTTTATATTATGTGTGCCACTCACACTTCTGAATGCTCTCACCATCTGAAAGTACCGGTATTTCAAAAGTAGTACCTAGACAACCTCCATGCAGTAAAAACCAGAAAAGGAGTATTGTTATAATTTAAAAAAAAAAAAAAGGAACAAGAAGACAGGGGTTTGCTAATACTTACACAAATGTGTAGCCTGTGCTGCTGCTGAGTCTCATTTTACTGATAACCCAGGGATTAGACACATACAAATACAGTAAATGGGGAGTGCTGCCAAGCTGCTACAGTGAAGTATCTAACTGTAGTTGCATGCACTTTTTCACTGAATAATCACCACCACACTTATTTGCAGCCCTGACTATTTTTATTTTATTCCTGCACCCTGTATAAAGGCATTCAGCATAGGTTTATAGGTGTAACTTTTTAAGATATCTTTTACTGAATTGTAATAGAGGAAGTTGAATATCTGGAGTTATTAGCAAAATGAAAATAGTGGACCTACTGAGGACCCGCGTGGTAGGAGTCTAGGAGACCAGTCATTCCCTTGCTCCTGCACAGGACTTTGGGGTCATTCTAGTATCACTCTATGCAGTAAAGAGTATTGTCTTGCCATGCACTGAGCATGGAAGCAATCAGCCATTTCAAGCTTCCCTGTTGTACTGGAAAGTAAGTGCTGGCCACACTTTCTGATGTGGACAATATCCTTCTGCACGGCAAGGGACACAGCCGGGTCTGCCTGTATGTCAACCAAGTGTCACACTGTTACTCTCCAGGAATAACAAATTAGGGGCCACTAATCTCCCTTTAAGAGCAAACTAGTAGCAAGAATAATCCTCATTAGAGCACTCCTTCCATTTTGCTTATCATCTGACATGTGGATGCACAGAAAACCTCATAAAAAAAGGCAGTAAGTATTGACTGATTGGAAATTTCTGTGCCAGAAATCTGTGTGGCCCAATACATGATTCATTCTTAAAAACAGTCTACAGTCTGAATGCTTTGGATTCTGAATAGTACAAGGATGTCTTACAAGGAATGTGACCAAAAGAAAAAAAAAAAAAAGGTGATGCTAATTGATGATTGCAACTCTCCATGTACTCAGCAGAGTACACTGAATGCAAGAAATAAGGCTTAAAAATTCTTTCGGGAGACTGCACACCTGATCCTCTTACGGGTATTTGCTCACATAGAACATTTATTGCATTCAGTCCTAACTCCCATGTTAGAAGGCAGAATTAAGAACATTGGTATAGATAAGAGACTTTTCTGAACTGCAAGCAAAACTAGTGTTAGTTTACAACAAATATTTGGATGTATTTTGAGAGCTGCACTGGAAACGTATTTACATAACATAGTTTGGATATTTGAAAATGGTACAGAATTTCACAAAATGTGTTCTGAAACATGTTACAGTGAGTCACATGACAGTATCTTTCTACTGGCTCAACATGTGTCATCTAGGGGAGAATGTTTTAGCTAAGAAGGAGCAAGCCAGAGGATACTGATGACCAAAAAAAAGTGAAAACAAGAACGTATTGAGCAATCGGGAGCCAAAACCAGTTGTTAACAAATGCATTTGAATGTTGAAAACCACAGAGACTGTGCTTTTGCATGACATGTTAACCATGTTTGCAGAAACTTGCAAGTGCTTAGTGAAAAATAATCCTCAAAATGGTGAATTCCTCTCCCAGGAGAGTGTCAAGGAGATGAAGTGATTTGCCCAGACCAAAAAGAGACCCATGTTGGTGTATGGCTTGGGATGTTGCATTCTGGGACCACTGGCTTTTGCCTTTCTTCTGATTAATATGACAAGATATACTCAGGTGATAAAAAACAGAAAACTGTGGTGCTTATTTTAAAGTAGATCTTAAGATAAGCATTTGATCTACAAATAAGGTAAGCATTCTCCCACAGAAGAGTGTAGGAATTCCCGAGGAGTTGCTTTTGGTTGAAGGAGCAGATATTATAGATGAAAAATTAGTTCAGGAAGGAGTTAAAAGAATGTCAGCACAGCATTAGGGCCATTTTTGTTTACTTTATAATTTACTGACCTAAATTTGCCAATGACATAGAATTGGGAAAGAAGGATAAAGTAAATACAGAGGAACAGAGCAAATAAATTCAAAATGATCTGGATAGATTCAGCTTAGAGGCTGGATAAGTAGCTTATTCAGCTCAGTTGTACAGAAGTGTGAAGTAATAAGATTAAGAACTAAAAATAATCAAAGAGGATAGAGCCAAAAAGAAAATACAACAAATAACACAATCCCAGCAGAAGAGTAGACTAAGTACTTTTCTCTGTTTAAGGGGGAGAAGATACAACTTGCTGTCAGGCAGAGCAGAGTGCACTTTGCCAGCCCGGTCGCAGGCCCAAGGGGCTGTGCAGCTGTGGACCGACAGAAGCAGGCAGAATTCTGCAGGACTGTCTGCGGGATCGGGCACTCCTGCAGGCATGGGGATCACACCCTGCGGAGCAGCAGATCAATCCACGGGGCTGTGTTCAGGAGGGAAAGGAAATGAACATGTTTCGGATTGATTGCATTTAATGATTTAATATATAGCTGGCAACAATACCGGCTGGCAAACTGGGACTCACCATGCAGTGGACACATAACAGCTCTGGCAGTCCTTATCTCAAACTGTTTTCAGTTGACATAGTGTTTTTATGCTCATTTCTGTTCAACTGTGTGGTGAATTTTTTCCCCTCCGCACCATAGTTTGGTGCCTAAAGTACTGTGAGCAGTGTAAACAATTAAAAGTTTATGAGTTGTCTCTTAACCAGATTTGTGGTAATTGTCCATTTTGCCTTAGGGAATTTTTTAAAACATGTCATCTTATTAAACGTGAGACTTGAAGAAGACAATGCCAAATAATTTTTTTTTTTCAAGTACAAGCTTTATTTTACCTTTGTACAGTTAGAAAACCAAACCAATAAAACTATCAGTATATTCTATTGAAGAATAACAAAGTCTTTGATATCTTTTCTTTAAATCACAAATGGTTCTCTACAAAATAATTAGAGACAACATTAGCAGCTACCTTCTTTTCAAAATCAGGTTACTGCTTTCTCTTTAAGAGGTACTTTATTGTGTTGGGAGAAATTATACTGAGTATTCTCTGTCTAAAGTAGCAAAATAACTCCATAATTGAATTTGTTCAGAGTAATGATAACAAGATTTAAAACACAGTTGCAACACAGGAAAACTTTGTGTAAAAAGACTATTCTATGTCTTCAGCTGTCAACTAAAAGTATATTGAATTTTGCAGAACAAATTCAAATAAAAGTATTGAGATTAAAAGTGATAAAGCAGCAACAGTGAGATCAGAATCTCTCCAAAAATTAGATTAAATCCTCCTCAGGACCATAAAAACTTTATTATCTTGACATGACTAGATCAATCATTGCAAGACAATTATCTTAACAAGTTAAAGTTCCTTTGGTACAGGAATTTTAGACTTTTTTTTTCTTCTCCTTGGTATGAAAATAGATTGTGTATGGTCCTGAGCAGAAACTGAGACAGACACATCTAGGCTCTCACGGTGACAAATAAGCCATAAAGTCTATCTGTAAACATCCATAAAGTCCTTCTTTAATCAACAAAAACTTACATTACATTGAACTGTGAAATAGAACAACACTAACTCTTGTCATTATATAATTTATTGACTTTAGTATGAACTTACTTAACACTGGTTTTGTCTCTTCACTTGTTTAAGTCCAAAGTCATTCTTGTAGCAGAAATACTGTGTTGCATTTCCCCTTGTGCCTGTTATCAGAAAGCTCATGTGCCTTACCCTGGAAGTTAATGCTCTTACACTATCTCTGAAGGTGACCAGTGCTATTATTCAGTCAGGGCTATTATTGATAAATGTAGAACTGCAGCATGATGTGAGTATGGTCACAAAATAACCAGAGTCATAGCCAAAAAGAGGAAATCCCAAATTTTTTAGCCTCGCTAATGATAGAAGCAGGACTTTAACCTGGTCAGGAATATTCAAAGAGAAAACTGCCGACCGAATAGTTGTTTAAACCTTCTTTGAACCTTTTTGTGTACATTTTTAATTTGAAATTTCATGTGCCTTTATTGTTTTTACTGAAATATTTGATGTGCATTTTATCCACATTTCATTACTCTACATCACTTTTTTTTGGGTCAAAACTTTGGAGTGTCATTGACCTGACTTTGGATGGAAAACTTGTTCACGACCTCTAGGTTTAATTCTAAGGCAAATCAGTATGATTCTGTGTCAAAAAATAGGGCAAAGACAGCCTTTCATTTCAGATCACAAAAAACTCTTGGTGTAATCCTACAGTGCTTTAAATTCTTTCCAAATAAAAACAATCATTTGTATTTTGCATCTTTTGAAAGGTATATTACCTCAAGATTTAAATTTTTTAAGGTTTTTTTCACTTGTTAGTTTTAGAAATCATTTCCTACTGAATGCTCTTTCAGTAGGGAGTGGCTATTAAAAATGATGGTGTAGTATGGAATCAGTATGCAAAATGCTTATAAGTACTTCTCACAATATAGAAACTAATTATGACTCTAAATGAATGAAGCAAATCTTTTGCGTTATAAATGAGTTATCTACAGGTAGCACTAAGGCAAAAAAGCTATTTTATTAAAATTACAGCATAATGCAAATGAAGACCAGGTCATTTTTAATGAAAATAATTTTTTTCTATCTAATATGATAAAAAATATACTTACTTTGCAATGTTACAGTATATTTTAAAACATTTTCATCTGTGAGAATTCATAAAACACTCCTAAAAATTGACATTTTATACATTAGAGCTACTTAATGGTGGTACAAGAGGCAATACTGAAATAAACAGCTTCATAGACCCATGAAGGACAGCTGGTATCAGATAGCCTTACGTAAATATTAAGTTTAACATTCCATACTGGTTTGATTCCCACATAGTCTTTCAAGTTTTATTAACCCAGACAACTCGTAATAATTATGATAAACAGACATTGTCATCAAAAATCAGCAGAAGTTTGATAAGATTAAATACAATGCAATGCATCTTCCTTGCTCACAGACTCTGTGTAATAAATTACTCGTAGGCTTCAGAATGAGGCATTGTATAATTGAGCAAAACAGATCAATTTTTAAGGATGCTTATTTAAATGCAAACCAGACTTTTGAGAATGGTAAACTTGATTAAAATCCCTCTTTAAGTGCAAATCACAAACAACAATATCTAATACTCACAGGCCATAGCCATCCTATTAATAATGCAATTTATTGTTCAGATATAATTGTAAGGTCTTAACAATGTGGCAGCTGTAATTTACTTTAAAAATTAGAAACGATGAACTCCACAGTCTCCTAATGTGGCTGAAATACAAACAGTGGCTGAGCGACTTGCATTTGGTTACTGAAATACGTTGCTTCAGATTAAATGATTAGGCTTTGGGTGTTTGTCACACATCATTTTCCCCATCTTTAATGGTGTGTTCCATAAATTACACTATTTCTGCTATTGTGTAGATATTAAAATCAGATCGAGAAATGACTGAATAGGAATTTAGCAATTGCAGTCCTGAGTACTTTTTAAATTGGCTCAATCTTCGCATGCTGGCAATACTTACGGTTTGTTGTTTTTTTAATTTTATTTTTAGCAAAATTTCCTGGATAGGTGCAGTTGTAGTTTTACATAGCAAGAGCATTACAAACTTGAGACGTCTGGAGAGGCTATGACTATCTCATATTGCATGCAAAACTGAATTTAAAACCCCCTAGTCATTCCAACTTAACTTTCAGTACATTCAAGTACAAGTGATTCAAGTAGGAATTTTTGACATTCACATGCCACAATTCTGTGCAAAAGAGCACTGGTAACAATTCCAACTGTCACTTTCTTTGAAGGCACAAGAGGGACTAAGGCTCCTTTTCCTCTCACACCTCTACACTGACATCCCTTTTGCACCGTTGCCAGGGGATTTATACTCACCTTCTATTTATGCATTTAGGTTCTTTTTTTCTATTATTATTTTTTAATGTGTTTGTATGTGTGTGTTTGCAACACACATGAGTTTCAGCCCTCTGGAGGAGAAGCTGAATCGAAGTCTCACACATCCTGGGTTCTCTAATGTGCCGTTACTATATACATATACATGCATACTATATACATATACATGCATATGAAAGGATAGCAGTGGCTTGTGTTCATAACTGGAAAAATATTATTATACTCAGAGTTGTCCCGTGTTTCTAAAGTCCATGATAGATTTGGGAAGGCAAAATTTAACCCAATGTACAGCTGAAACTTGTGTGCTGGTTTTTTTTTTAATTTTACTCTCAGAGAGTCCCGGAATTGGACAAGAGAACAACTTCCCAAACAGAAAGAAGTGAAAGCTTTTTACTTTCCCTTACAGCTTTGCAGTCAGCATCTGTGATCTGTTTTCCTTCATTACAGTATCAGACTCCAACAACCACAAAGTTTCTGCTCAGAGAGGAAACAGAACTTTCCACCAAAATCCTTTCGTGCTGTAACAATGGACTGAAGAATGAGACATCTGATGTTTGAAACATTCTTAAACTTTGGTGAGACATAAGCAATGTAAGTGGAATATTTATTACTTTAATAACATCTATTACTGCAATATTAATAGCCTTTTTTTATGACCAATAAACTACTTATTAACAGCTCGATGACTGTGCAGTTGAATTATGAAAGAATTAACTTTGAGTTAGGCATTTTAATGTCATTTTTATTCCTGCACCTGTAAAGCAGATTTAGGAGTCAAAGTGTTACCGCTGTAAGTTCACTCAGTCTCCTCTGAAAGTCTGGAAAATCGTCGGTCTATCATTTATTACAGTCTTTGCGGCACAAAACAAGACTCCCCGTGTGTTTTAAATGTTTCCATGGTATTGGCGTATGTTTCACTGCAAGTGAGTGACTTTCAGGAAATAAGTCCAAGTCTAACCCGATTTGCTGATTGATGGGCAGGGAGCAATGGTAGCTTCCAGTTCCTGGCTCGGCTGCTCTGGTGCTTGTCCTGCACTGCTCCAGGGCTGGCTGTAGGCTGGCTCACATGACTCAGCTCCTTCACTGCAAAGAAGCCTGAACCCAGCTTTAACAAAAATAGAAATTCAGCTGCTGGCTATTGCAGGAGAAGCGGATTGACAAGTTCAGCGAGGTAAGTGGTCTGACAAATACTGTTTTGCAGCTCTATTACAGGATTGGTAACCTCATCTAGGAGATGGGACACTGTGTCAGAAAAGGGTAATCGTTTAGAAACGTTAGTAACTGTTTAGCCTTATGGTTAAATGATTGTACAGCATTGCACTTGAGCACACAAAAGCTTTTCCTGTGTTCTGGAAGTGTGGCCTTGGATTTGCATCCCCATTTTCCTCACTGTCTCTGTCATCTTCCCTTGCCACGTGTCCTGTTCTGCTCTGTATAGTATTGGAGGGTGATGGCAATAATGAAAGTCGTTTATTAGTTAACCCAAGTGAAGTTAACATGAACACAAACTGTATGAACCACTGATGAAGAAATAAGATTCTAGCTTTTAAAACACAAGTCGTTAAGCTGTCTACTTCATATTTTGCTTCCACAGTCCATGTATTTTCATGCATTAAAGCTGATCACAGCAAAGAAATGTCAGCTAGCTCAGTTATTAATAGATAGATCAATTCTATGTACATCACCATGTTGTTTCATCATCAGCAATCCTGTTGAGCTAGGAATGCATCTCCCTGAAAATGCTCTAAATGGCCTGCTGATTCTTATCTTAGAGAAACGTGAATCAGACTCTTTTCCTATAATGTCATACAGCAGCAGTAGACTGACCTATGAGGATATCCAATTGTCTGTGCCTTTCCAAGTATGAAATACCTGTGTGTATGCATGTGCACATGCAATATACAGTATCTTGTATGGTTTTTCAGTGCTTTTTTTAGTATGTGTTCACCCTGATGGAGAAAAGTCATTTTACTGAATCATTGAATCATTTTGTTTTACAGTAGCACCTAAAATGTGTTTGGCAACATTCAATAAATCCTAATGTTTGCAGTCTAGAAATAAAAAGAGAGGAGCAGAAGAAAATGACACCTATATTTCAGTGTTTTTATGTTGGCTGTGTTGGGGAGAAACTTAGAGGAGCAGAAATGAACCAATTTCATGCAGCTGACTCAGTGTACCAAGAAGTTATACAATGGAAAAAAAAAACTAAATGAGAGGAGCCGAAGCTGGGAGCAGATGTAATTTTGAAATTAGAAGAGACAGAAAACCTAAGTAGCAGGGTGCAAATTTATGAAGATTGCCAAGGAAAGAAATGTAATTTTGACTTAGATTAGGTAGAAAGGGGATATCCAACATCTCGGGTGACAGTCAGATAACGTGCAATATAGCAACCATGGTTTTTCTATGAGACAAAAATAAATTGAAGTATACTGGAAAAGCTAATGAAAAGGAAGTTAAAGTATTCAAGGTATGAGGTCCCTGATAAAAGGTTTTGTTTAAAATGTCATTAAAAATAAATTTAATTTAATGCAGATCAGAGGATTACTTTCTAATTTCAGAAGTAACAGTGTCGCATACTGGAGCGTATTGTCCACTGCTCTGAGACTGTAAGTTGCTGTTAATGGAGTAAGTAATTAAAATATTTAGATTAGTGTCAGACAGGGTTTACAATAGGAAACTTTAAACTAGGACTGACTTTGACAGTGAAGGTTTATTAATTTTTCTGTAAACTCACAACTGACTTCTGTTTCTAGTCTAGTTTATCTCTTAGGATGTTGAAGATGGAAATCAAAATAAATGATGTTAGCACTCAATGTATTCATATACAATAAAAATTTGCACCTGGATGCAAAACCATGAAGAAAAGCAAAACCGGAAACATTTTGTTTATGTATTTGCAATTAATTTTTAATATACATGTGTTTTTTACTTTATACTGAATCTGGCTAACCTGACTGCCTGTCAGCTTCTGTTAATCTAAACACTTGCCAAGGTAGTTTTGGCCTTGGTTATCTAAGATGTTACATTTGTGATTTTAATACATTTTTTTCAAAAATGTCCTTTATGCAAAACACCAATATTAAAACATAATCTAAGCAAAATTGTTCTTTCTATTTTATTTCTAAAATAAATAATATTTTTATTTTATTCTCACTATTTTAGTGTGAAATGCTCATTTTAAGAGCTTGTTCTTAAATACTACAGGAAAAATAAATGTATTTGTGCACTCTGATGAATTTTGAAGGAAATGCAACATCAAAAACTACATTTAGGTTGTATGCATCGTTAAGCTTCTTCTAAAAATAGAGACATGAGAATTTAAAATGAATGTGAGAAGTCCATATAAGAAAAGAATGACTTGTCAGATTGAATTTAAACCTTTTTAGGCCATTCTTTGAATTAGAACTTTAAAGTAATATCTTGTGTATGAATATATAGCTTACATTTCATTCCATTTGTAATTTCCATTGAGAAGTGTAATTAATTGAGTTTAAAAAAGTCTCTGTGGAGCATGTATATAATACTTGACATTGGTGAAATGTGTACTGGGTTTTGCTAGGTTTACAAATTCCACATTTAGATTCATTGTTGTGTAATGTAAATATTTTTTACTACTTTAAACCTACGTGTAGTTTTACTACATATATTTTTATTGTGAAAGTGCTGTTATGATTAGAAGGATTATGTAGTCTCTTCTCACTCTTTAATAGTTCAAATATACCTATATATTGCAGATTGCAGATCTCTCTTTTATTGATCTAGCTTCAAAACAGATGTTGGATGAGTGTGACATAGTAAAACATACAAGGTCTCCTCCAGTGTATGAGATACTTTTCTGGCTCGCCAGCAAATGTGATGGAGAGGCCTCTCCATCACATATAACCTGCTTTAAGATGTAACTCTAAATTTTGTTTAGGAGGAGGGCTGTGATGAGAGCTACAATTTCTGATCAGCAAAATTAACCTTTTGAAATGATTCTGAAATGCAGGCTGTGTGAACGGGATAGCTGTTCTGCAGCTCCAACCTGTGACCGTCACTGCAGGCAAACACACCTTTACAGCAGTGCACCTATCTATACCCTGAATCTCCTCTATAACCTGGGTTACAGGTAGAGATGAGTAGTTCTTAGGGAAGTCCCTATTTTCAACTTGTGCTATTCATTCTCTGTTGGGCCTTGTGTTTCCTGAGTTTGTGACTACGTGCTGGTGGTGTCAATTCTGTTGCTTGTGTTGAGGAGCTGGGAGCAGGTGGCTATCCAGGCACTGAGGGTGCCAGTGCTGTGTAGCCCCTCCCCATACTGCTTCTCTGTCCCAATAATTTGCCTCTGACTTGAGCATCCCTGCAGGGTCCCCATCTTGGGGAGTCACCAGAGAGTGTGCGTGAGGTTACTCAACCACACACTGCTGTTCATTCTCAGTTATTATGTCATGAAACTTCTTTAGAGGAATACAAATAATACAATTTGGACTAGCATACAGGAGAGAACTGCACATCCTGAAAATTCTTGCTGGATTTCATATCACTGTTTATAAAAACTGAGGGTTTCTTGTCAAAAGTATTGACAACTGTGAGGCCTGCTGTGGATGATTAATTTCTGACATCTCACTTGTTTGTGAAAGAAAAAAGTACTCCCTCATTAGGTAGAATGCCTCATTAAATATGAAGCATACAAAAGGAAAACTGAAGGGAGAAAAAAGGCCAGTGGCAGGGATTTGTGATATCCACAAAAAGTGCCTAATTACGAGCAGGTTAGCCAGAGAAATGGCCAAAAATTAACAATGTATATTGTTGAGGTTGCCTGAGGGCTATACTGGCGGCAGCTCTGGTTGAAGTAGGGCAGTAGTAGGGGAGCTATTAGCATCCTCCTGCTTTTGTTAGGTCGGCTATTTTGCTAGGTTTCTCCCTACTTTTTTTTTTTTACTTTTTTTTTCTTAAAGCACTGAACATTATCTATACATTTCCCTTTCTATTTTCTATAGGAAGTTAACTGGATAAAAAGCTTTTGTGAACCCCTGAAACCCTGAGATTTCTAGAAGATTAATCTCTTTGGTTGATGATGCCAGGCAGAGCGGAGCATAGATGAAGGTGGATGCTCCAGCTTTTACACCTGATTTGTGCTGCAAAACCTCCTGCAAAAACTACTGACTTAGACTTAGAGATTCACTCAACACCAACTAGATGTTACAGCTGGTTTTGGGTCAGACCTCAAGGAGGGAATGATTATTATGATTTTAGGTGAGACAATAATTTCATACTTATCACTTCCTTAGAAACAGATATGAGGAAGAAAACCTTGTGAAATGGTACTTGAGAAAATCAGGACCCCCCCTCTATTCAAAAACACTGCAGTTATTCACTATAGAGTTTGTGGTTGTCTGTTATCTGCTCCATAACAATGTCAGTGGATTTGCTTCTCATTTATTTAGCAAAATAAGTTCTAGTTTCACCATGTGTCTTTCTATAGACTGTCACAAGAAAGAAGTCGTCACCACAACCCAAGGAAAAACAAATGCTGGGTTGTCCAGTAGCCCTCAGTGGGAAGAGATGCCCTCCAACTGAAAAACATTACACCCTCCAACCCAACAGCCACTTTATTAGATTTCCTGTGTAGCGTGCACAGATTGCACAAAGACTGGGGAACTGTAACCGTTGAAATAAATTGACCAAATTCACTCTTGACTGAACTTCTGAGCTGCCTTACTTTTCTTGTAACTTATGAAATGTTATCAATAAGAAAGAGCTACTTTGAACACCCATAAAATCCTGGTGTTTTCTTTCCACGAAACACCATTGTAGTCTAGAGAATACTGAAAACACTGTTATATTCTCTTTTATCAGTCTGCTACAATCTGTGGAGTTTGAAGAATATTCTTACTGTAGTTATTCTATAATACCTATGCGCGCAATAGTGGTGTCAGTGTTACATTCATTATTGCATGATTCTTTATCTCCTTGATTTTTTTGTAGGAATGGCAAACTGTGTGACACTGGTAACACAGCACTTGATCCCACTTCTGCTTACTTCAGTGTCCTCTAACTTTTGCACTTTACTGAAAATGTAAAAATACAGTTCCTAAGCATTCACTTACCACATAGACAGCTAATTAATAGTCTTTATATTTATCAATGTCACAAATTATGAATTTCATGCTATGTAGTTTTCTCTGTAATAATTTTGCAAATTATATGATAATTCTTGAAAACTAAAAAAGTCTGTGAAGATGCTACTTGAAAGTGAACAAGAGAGAAAATCTCCTCCTCCCTCATTAGCCAAAGCCTAATTTAACGTAACTCACACTCTGAGTATTTCAGAAGCTCACTTTTGTTTCAGTTGTCCTGTACACCATGAACAAACCATTGCTTATGTCTTTTTAGTGAGTTGGTTTTCCAGTGTTGCCCAAATCTCTTTTCATTTGAGCAGAGCTGTGTGAATTGTGGATGGTGTCATAAAGCCTCTCTACTTATTTTTAAGGTCAATGTTGATGATCTTGAAAGCTTGTTAGTATTGACATCATAAAGTGTTCACTTGCATATCCCATAATTGATGTTAATTGTTTATTTTTGCTTTAGCTAGTGGCAAAAATGTTCTATGTGAATGGGACTGATAAGGACATTGCCATGATGTTTATTAATTACAATTTTAATTGGTAATTATTAACTTTTTCAGGTTATTTTTGTATCCTGGAAATGTAGTGGCTATTTGAAGCAAAACTTTATCTTCATATCTGTAGCCCATTCTTGTCTATTAGCCATGTCATCTTCAAAACTTTAGAGATGAATATACATGCTAGGGAGAGTTAATTACTTAGTATGATTTTCATGAGAAGTCATTAAAACTCAACTCTATACATAACTGTTGCCAATCACCTCATTTTTAAACAAGCAATTGGTAGTAAATCCTAGAATCCCTATTATAGGAGAGATTTGCCTTCTAATGGATACACAGATGTTCCAAGTATTGTAGAAGAAAATAAAAAGCCACTGATTAATCATTCAAAACATAGGACCTTGCTCTTCCATGCTTCTATCTTATCTGAAAACTGGTGAGTAAACCAAATCAGATTAAAGGAAGAATGTTTGTCTCTTATCCCTTAGACTTGGTGAAATCTGGGCTTATCTGCTGAGTGTCAGCTATATTTGTGCTTCAAAATCCAAACATCTGTTTTCAGGCAGTGTTTTCTTTTTTTATTAACCTCCATCATAGCCCAGCATCTGTGCAGTAATTCTGTATCAGAATTCTAAAGATTTTAAGCATACAATATATGACAGAGATCAATCTAATGGCAAGGTCGTGTGGTCACCTCTGAATATGAAAAGGAAAGCCAGCTAAAGCAAGAATACCTTAGTGTAAAATTCAGTACTGTTCCCTTTTATTTCCCTGCAGACTCTTTCATCTCTAGTGGAAACTTGTCCTGACATCTTGATGAGGAATGGTGGATGCATTGCCGTGGTACCATGGACATTCAAATAGTTTTCATTGAAAACTAGTAAGTCACAGTAATTCAGGTGAACTTGAAATGGTAAACAGTCTCACACCACAGACTCACAAGGGGACAAATATTAACAGTAAAGACAAACAGAATTTGTGTGATTATGCAGTATTTATTTCTGAAGGAGAAGACAGACATGTCAAAAACATAAACCAAAGCAGACAATGCTGTTTACCTGAATTAGCTGGATTTGAAATACAATCAGCATTGAAGCTGAAGTAAAGTTTGTAAGTTTGTTCTTTGTGGCAGTAATGCACAGAGTAAATGCTTGCTTTGTTTAACTACTTATTATTTTGCTCAAAAAAATTAGCTTATCTTTCTGCAGGTTAATTATGAACAATTATTAATAATTTAATTTTTAATTTTTAAAAGGAAATTTTCTTTTTATTACAAGTTAGTATAATGAACACATTTATGAGCTCTTCCTTCTTAGCATTTTAAAAAATCTATTTGAAAAACCATCATGATATTATGAAAAACTAGCTGTTTGAATTGCTTATAGCGTTCAGGATGTACTTTCCATATTTTCTACTGGTTACAATGTTAGTAAAATCAGGCTCAGTATTTTGCAGCTTTTGCGATAGTGTTTATGAATGACTTCACGGTACGATGCCATAATTTCCAGTGTGGGTTTCCAGTTCAGAGAAAATATATGTAACTTTTCAAAACTTCAGACGTATCACTGACTTTACAATCAGATCCATATTTAGACAATCAGTGTAAATGGTCTGTACACTGAAATGCTAATTATTAAATCTCATGCAGTTAGATGTCAGACTCTTTGTCTACTGAATGCTGCTCATATTGATTAGCTTTTTGTTTGGTTTTGTTTTGAAAAGTAATAAACTCAAAATACTATTCCAGGACATTCTATTTTTTTATCTGAGTGAAAACTGAAAAAAAAAAAAATCCACAAACTAAGCTGAGCAAAATCAAAATTTTAGAGATGTTTAATTTAACTGGGAAAAAAAAAAAATTCCTTTAACTGATTTGTTGGTGGTTTTTTTTATTGAATTGTGTGTGCTAGACCAGAAAATCTCCAACTGATGTCCCTTGGTGACTCACGGCCATATAACTTATTGAATGCTATCGGCCAGTTCCCTTGTTTCAAGGTATTAAATCAAAGTAAGGCTGTGGGGCATTCATGTTCTTTTGCATTCTGCATAAGTAAACAAAAAAAGACAAAAAGATACTTTATGCTATGTACATATATGGTGACATGCAAAATGTCATCCATTTTGTCGATACATTTTGAAATAATGTAATTAAAGCAAATAATCTTATTATTTAAAAATTATATAAAAACCATACAGTCCTATTATAGATTAAAGAGATTTACCTAGATGTATTTGCTTAATACGGTTTAGCAAACAACCTGCAGATGTAATGGAATCTCATTAGCAGTGTATTAGTGTTGTTTCCCTGTCCATCATTGGTAGCAGGGCTTTTAAACACTTGTGGTGGGATCAGGGTGCTTTTGAGATGCTTAAGCATTACCTGTAAGTCAGTAAGACATCCCACAATTCCAAACTGCTTTAAAGGATGCTCCATATCTGTAAAAGTGCTTAAACAATGCAAGCAGAAATGGCTGCTGTGGTGACTGCAGCTCTAGGAAGCTTTATATTGAAATTTTCAAAATAGTCTAAGTACCTGATTTCTAATTAACATCTTGCCATATAATATACCTGAAGAAGGCAATATTTTGGTACAGTTTGACATGATTTGATGAAGAGAGAATTTGTGACAAAAAATTTTAGGAAATCTTGCTCTCCTAAGCCTCTTCTCTGCACCAAGAGCTCTGGGAATACTCGCTTGCTGTGTTAGCAGATATTGTGTTCCATTGCTCGTGCAGCTCCAGTCCAAACAAGCTGCCTCTGATTCCTATAGGGAACTCAAACTTTCTTATTGCTTCATTTGGGGGATGGATGTGCCAGTGTTGCCTCTGCTGTTGTCAGTGATCCTCTTTGGGATGGGATTTATTTTGGTCATTTGTGCCAGTGGGCATGAATACACTTCACTATGAAGCAGCTGAGGATAATCTCTGCAAAAGATATTTGACTGCTTATCCAGCAGTTAAAAACACCTACATGCCAGATCTCTGCAGCTGTGGTCAAGATGGACTGAAGCGTTGCTTGTTGTGCACAGTGTACCATCCATCAGTGATTTTATTAGAGCAGACTTACAGTAAAAAAAAAAAAAAAAAAAAAAAAAAAAAAAAACTAGGGTTTTTTTCTTGTTGCATAATTTTTATCCACTTGCTTCTCATTATTTTACTCCCATTCTACTAAAAATGAGTGAGATAATGAACAGTGTCGCTCCACAAAGACTTCAGTAATATTTTTATTCTGTGAATAGCAAAGCAAAGTTATCTTGTACGTGAGTTAGCACAGTTATAACATGCACTAACGCGTGAAGTTTATGTGTGCAAGTCTTTACTTGAATTCATTCACAAAGCAGAGTCAATATTATAATCTTGGTTTCTTTGTCTGACACCATTTCACCTGAGTGATAATGAATGTCCATAAAATGACTCTTCAATCTGATATATCCTGGTGTATTAGTGAAAGAACATAGCTGTTCAACAGGATTAACTTAAAGGCTCAGTGAGTTCTTTACTTTTAAAATTCAGACAATGCATTTGTTTTGAGTGCTATTAGAGTGGAATTGTGTATTTTCCTTTCCATGCCTGCTTAAATAAATATCTGAAGAAAAGTCAAATGTTTGAATTGATATAGGTGGGTGGAAGGTTTTTCTGGAATGTTGTTGGTAGTTTAGATCCTCAGTGTGGTTTCAAAAGTAGTCCAATAATGTCTGCAGCATATAACTAGGGGTGCTTCTGGCAAACTAATACCCATTGCACACAGTACTTCAACCTTCAGGTAGCAGCAAATAGCAGTGTTTTATGGGTAATTTCTTACTTCTACCTGCTGTTATCAAAATGATCCATTTCTTTAAAGGCGAAGTCACATCAGATGGTATTGTGTTCACACTCCATTATTTTGTCACACTCTGAGACAAGTCACCCACTGCAATATAACAGCCGTGCTGTAATGAAAAGAGCCCCACACTGCATTTCTAACCACACGTGAAATTGCACGAGGGGTGATGTCTCTGCTGCCCGTAGGTGAGTACAGAGAGCTGTTCCAAAAAAACACAGCACGTTTTCCAGGCTGAAGCAGGTGACAGAATAAGATTATTGCATAACTTTTGCTGCAGAGGAAGTGCTTTCTGACATTTTTATGCCATATGAGACCCGAAGTCCATGGAAAAACTTGCACCATATGTTAATTCTTGTTATATAAGGTTAGAAGAGTATTAACCTGAAAGCACTTTTTGCTGTCATTACACATTGTAATAACTGCACATTGTTGCTGGAACTGGGGAAACATCCTAGGGGAAATGAAGCCTAAACCAGCAAGAGCAGAGCATCTCTGTGTGAAGGTGTCCAGTGGAAAGGGCATGTGCATCTTGAAAGACTCTGAAGAACAGCATATTTAATCACAGAGGTCCCAGACAGAGTAATTATGGCAGCAAATGCATAGCTAAGTAGTGTGTAGTTACCTGTGGAGAGCCTATTGCTGCAGTCATATTACAGCAGGGGAATCGGAACAGCATCTAGTCTCGACGGTCAGGAAGTGGTGCAGAAAACTGTAGGTCAAATACAATCATTTCATATATGTGCAAAATTTTGTTCTTTGAAGCTAATGTTATTGAGGATGTAGGTGAAGGGTTTTGAATATGAACTATTACATTCAGTATATGTATGGACACCATCTCTGGCAAATTCCTCTCATTCTTTCCATTGTCCACTGTTGGCTACAAGCAAGCACACAGATGATTATTTTTTCAGCAACAATTATGGACTTTCAAATTGAAATCAAACCTCTGAAAGGTTTGGCAATAGCAAAAAATTACTTCAGACCTTTCAGTGGAAATACAATAAAATAATATCCAAAGTCAGCCTAAGTATTGGCTAGTCTATGGTATATTTGCTTTTTAATATCTCTTCAAAATAATGGCAGTATCTTTAAAAACAGAGAAAGATTTGACCCCAAATGCCATAAAACTTTGATCCACTGTATAAAAAAGACAAAATGATGAGGAAAATTGGAAATTTGAAGAGAAGTCATGAAAGGAGGAGTTTTTAAATTTTAATATGAAAATCATACAGCAGACTTTTTATTCTGCTGAATATTATCTACAGTAACTTTCATTACTGCTATCCGGCATTCAATTTGTCATCTCTAATCAGGCATCTTTATTTTATATTTTTTGCATGCTCAATAACCTTTCAAATTACTCTCACTAGATGAAGAATGTCATGCCCTTTAAGACACTTTTCTTATATGGAGAAGAACAACTTCTCAGGCAAGTTTTCCAAAATTGTGCAAGCCTCCTGATAGCAGTAATTTTAAAGAATGACGACATAGGTGGAACATTCCTGTCTTTTTTCATTTCTTTTTAGCCATGTGTTACATAATGTCTTTTTGTTATATTCGAATCGTTCATTTTTGAAACTAACTGCACATGAAATCCTAGGCGTCTCGAGCTACTTTTACCATTTGGACTCAAAGTGAAGCAATTTTTCCTGCATCATTTCTCCTTTGTTACCTTGTCTTTCCATCAGATTCTCCATTAGCTCAATTATAGGACTGCTACAATTTTTACTGCTACTATTATGTATGGACTATTAAATCATTTACTATTCTCCAAAACATAATTGTGTATAAAGGTATAATTTTGAAAGGTTGAAAACTCATCTCTACATTATCACACTGGTTATCAAAGAAGTAATTGCACAAAATAATCCAGAATAAGATGCACAGTAATTCAGCTTTAGGGATGCAATCTGTTTGTGGTTATAAAAAATGATATTGTTTATATAGCTGGTTATTTTTGCTTCCTGTGATTACCTTGAGATTTTCAATGTAGAGATAAAGAGAATTTATAACATAATATGATATACTGCTGTAAAATTCACATCATATTGGCCATCAGGTAATTTAATTGATCTGTTTCAATGAGTTGTGTCTTGGCCAAATGATGAGTATTTGAGCTGTGCACCAATGGAGTTGATGCAGTTTGTTGTTCAGTCTACAGGGTAGTAACAAACAAGTAGCTGCTGCAAATGTATTCCTCAGCAGAGTAAACTGGACCCAGTGGAGATTCAACAAACCACTCTTCCTCCCTTGTCACAGCAGTCTTGCAGGTGTCTGCAAGGAATCAATGGAAATTCGAATTTCCTCATCTTAACCTTTTCCCTCCCACCTATCGCAACGCAGAATATTCCTAGTCACAGTGTTTACTGCTAAAATCCATCAGGTGTTGCCCATTTTGTGAAAGACTTTGAGTAAACAACAGAGTATGTCATTATCACACAAATATTAATTACTCTGTTGTGGTACAAATACAGCACTATCGACTTTTTTCTCTTCCAATGATGAAACGAAGTGAGTGGGATTAACTGCTTGTAAGCATAAAATCTCCCAATGAGGTTAAAATTTCTTAAGTTAAGAAGTTCTTAATAATAACTTCTTAAGTTAAGAAGTTATGAAATATGTTTGAGTCAAACTGAAGCACAGAAGGAGTAATTCCAGGTATACTCTGCAAGTGAAATACATTAGATTTGTACCCTAGGAAGCGTGCATAGTATATGAGTAATTATAAAATGGGGTATACTGTGGTTGTAGATTTGCATAATTTAGGCAATATTTATTATAAACGGTATGTATGATTCTTTGATTAATTTGCTTAATGTATTCTTTTCCAGTTCCTAAGTCTCCAGCAGAACAAAGCCAATTGGTAATCTGACGTTCAGATTTCATTTGTGCACTTCAGGCAAAAAGAAGTGTTTGCCCTGCATGAGCATATTACTGTACGCTTCCAGAGCAGCAAAGAGCAGAAATACTTCAGTTCAGGAGCTAATACCTTATAACACCATGAAGATTAAAAAACAGACTTTATTGGAATAAATAATCTAGGGTGAGATATAATGTATTGCATTATACTAAGCTGTTACATATAGTTCAAGGTAATATATCTTTAGGTGTAAGAGGTTAGTTGGACGTGTTATATCATAACAAATAAAACAAAGGAGCTCTGTCAACTGGAGTAGATTGGCTTAGCAGCTTGTATAAGTTCTACTTAAATCAACTAAAATAAAAGATTAGCTATTATGGGTTTTATACATGGGCAAGAAAACATTCCTTGTTTATTCTATATCTTTACGGAGCAGTGTGCACAAACTGCTCAAACGCACACTGTTTCAGAAATAATTGGGGTCTAAATCTACAAGATACTTATACGTTGAAATTGTATCATTTTTAAGTTAAACAAACATTATTTCCTTAAAGAAATTCTTCTACTTCAACTGTAGAATTAGACACTTCGGAATTTTATTCTTCTGTTTATAATAGGCAGAGACAATTTTTTCATATGTGAAGACTGTAAAACCTGCTCTTGGATATCTATACATTTTTACTTTCCATCAGTGAAAACAGTGTTAAAAGTGTATAAATGTCATGAGAGTCTTTAGGAAATGCATTGAAGTCGTTTGGGCTCTCTGTTCAGTGAGACTATTCTATTTTACAAGAAACAAGTTGACTATGACAGACATAGGCATAAAGGTTAGTCAAATAGGGATGATCAGATATAGCTGCTCGGTTGTTAATGTATTTGCTGGGTTAAAACATAAATGTAGTATCACTTTTTATAAGCCTGTAAGAGTTGAAACCTTGTATTGCATAATCTTGAATCCGTACTTCAAGGATGAAAATCTGTCCTTTATGCCATTGATTTCTGTGGGCTTGTAGTTTCTCCAAAGAAAAATAATGTTGGAACAAAATGGTGAAGTTAAGCAGTAGTGTCGCTACTAAGAGAGTTTGCTCATAAAGGTCAAATAAGAATATGTCATCCCTCTTTGATTAATAGTCCATGGTGTTAGTAGATATTGATTACATTTAAGAACGTGCGGGTAAGAGACAATTTAAATTAGCTTTGAGCAACCATACAAGAACTAAGAGATAAGGTTCATTTGCAAATAGATACTAACAAGTGCCATTGCTGTGAATCCAGTTTGAGAAAGGGGAGATAGTTAGAAAAGATTTATCCGTTTTGTAAAAGCTAATTGTAGGCACTGGTGGAAATACGAAGACAATAGTTGCCTACTCTGCCTGTGGTGTCAATTACAGCAGTGTGACTATCCAGAATTTTTCCATTTTACCACCCTAATTCAAATCAGAGTGTGGTCCTCAGTTTTTAACATTTGAATAACACTCTTGCTTCAAGTGCTGTAGGAAAAAAACAGAATCCCCACACAACACCATCAAATGCTTTTTTCAAAGTCTTTTAAAGGATTTTTTACTCATGTATGTTTTATTTATGGTAATAGAAATTTTATCATTCTGGAGCTGATGTACAATAATGATCTGCACTCATCAGGTTTTGTGTTACTCATTTAACTGTATCACTTTCTAATTTAGGGCTTTCTTTGTATAAAGTTTGCAGATGTTTAGCAAATACTGTATTTATTTACATAATTTAGTAGGGAAATCCTGGATCTTTGTTTACAGAAGGCAAAGCTGTACTGTTAAAACAGTGGTGAAATATTGCTTGCCCCTTCTAACAATCTCTATTTGCAATTCCATGCTGCTAGTAAGTATATAACTCAAGGGAAAAGTTGTTTTTTTGTCCAGATTGCCTACTGGGAAAGTCTTATGCACTTTTAACACTTCTGTGTGCAGTGAGTCATCTATAATCTTCTGCTGTTCTGTCAGTAGAGAGATCTGCTGTTTCTAAATGGTTGTATACAGCATGTTAAGCTTGTAATTGTCTTTTAATGAAGGTACGCATTTTTCAGTGTTTATTTCCACTAAGAATCAAAGATTTATAATCTGTATTAATTACAATTTTTGAAAACAAACTCTTGCAATCTTTCTGTTTTATAATCTTATGGTATTTCACAACTACGGTACTGAGGTATTAGACATCACTGTCTAAAAAAATGAACAGACCTGCATGAAGATGAAATAGAAGGTTGCCTGAATGGGAAGAGCAGTATGGGAACACGATATGTGTGCAAACCGTCTATGGGCATACCCGGATGATCTGACACTCTCCAGACATGTCACATTCATATGCATGTGCCGTTTCTCATATGTTGTTATATGGTAGCACTGGTTTTTAGTATTAAGCATATTAAAAGGGAGCTTTTATGTCAGTAATGCCATCTTTGTGGTCGTAAACAGCTTATTTGATTAGCTTGGGTTCTTCCACCACAAAACAATAGCTCATAGGAGCAGAAGTAGTAAGATGTTTGTGCTTTCCTGAGTGTAGAACTTACCCTGGCTGGTAAAATTTGTTATGTTATTTTAAGGATTACTTCCGATGTTTTGGAGATAGAAATATTTGTAAGTAGATGGCACTCCTCTGGTATTTAAAAGTAGTATTTGGGAAAAGAAATCCTGCTTTGCCTCTTACTTCAATAATAAATTTTATATCTCATTTAAAGTTCCTCCATGACCAGAACTGTGCCCTGTATATTGTTTTTATAGTAGTCGTTAGCACTATGAAAGCTGCTTAGCGCTATGGAGTCTATTCTTTCACAGTAACTGTTGAATTCCTATTTAGTTTTGTCAAATACATCAACTAGTAATTGTCCACACACAAAAAGTCCTCTAATCAAATTTAGGCAGCAGCTGGATACATTTTGGGGGTTTGCCTGTTTTAGAAATGAAATACTAATGTATCCAAGTACAAACTAAACAAAGGGATCTATATACAAGTTGTCCCTGATGCAACTCCGTATTACTTTTTAGAATGAACAATAATGCATTGGGTTGAAAAACAGCAGCTTTTGGAAAGTATTCCTATTAATTATACAAAATAAATGGCAGACAGTTTGAAAGCACAGCCACATCCTTGTGCCTTCATAAAAAAAGTACAAACTCATGAATTATTTTGTATGTTAGCTCTTTTAAATATTTCCTGGATCCGTCTGACTCACAGTGATAATATGGTAAGACATTTAATTTCTATTAATTACTAAAACTGTTTTGTGTATTTGTCTCATGAATTAAGGATTTTTACTTAGATTCTGATTATTTTTCCACCTTTCATTACTAATGTCCTATCAAGTCGTTATATCTCTCAATTAAAAAAGCAAGACTGATAAACAGCATCAAAAAGGTGTATTTATTTATTTATGAAATTTTTGAGCATAGAGGTAATGAGAGCAATGACAAATTTCATATTTCATTGACAAGTTACTTTGAATTTTAGAACATACAAGTATTTAAAACAACAATTTAATCCAAAGTGTTTTGGCATGCCAAAGAAAAATGAATTGTGCATGTGTATTAATAACGTTTCTGATCTGTCAGTTCTGCTTTATCTGCTGCTCCTGTGATTTAACTTGTGATGGATTGGTTTTGTTTTAATTTGTAAGTATTTCTTTTGATGCAATGAATTGCATCCTCATGTGCCAATACCTATTCACATGCTCTGATCTAAGATGATACACTGAGAAACCTGTCTAGTTAAAGATGTCCCTGCTCATTGAGGAGGGGTTACACTAGATGATCTTTGGAGGTTCCTTCCAACCCAAACTATTCTGTGATTCTATAACGCATCACATAATAAAGTCTTGCAGTGACATTTACCTAAGGACACCTTAACAGAGAATGGTAGATCTTCTTTTTCAGATCCATTAATAGAAAAGGCTGAAAATATGCTATTAATGTAGGTCCTACATCAGCACTGTTTTTCCATGTCATACTTCTGCTGATGGATTTCATAATCAGGACATGCTAGTGATGATTTTCTAATCAAATATACTTTGTTCATTCAATAGTACCCCATAACCACACTGAAAAAAATATGTGTAGATGTCAACAAAATTATAAATTCTTTGATTAATAGAAACCAGATGAAATCCATTGGGAAGAGTTGAAAATGACTTTTTTTTCCCTTATTTTTTTGCATGTAAGTCACTACTTCACACAGGTAAATTAACACTGAAAAACATAGAATAGGGCAGTAGATGGCAAGGCAACTGGAATTTGTTTGAGTTAGTGGGGCTGGATAGCCGTTTCTGGATGTCTTATGTGGCAGAATTTTGCAATATGCCAGAAGCTTCATTAATTCATCATCCACTGTTATAGATATTAATTTTCAGGAATTTAATATTATAAATGTTGTAAAGACTAGGAAGTGCTGGTTTGGAGGGACCTTTAAGCTCATCAAGTCCAACCATTAACCCAGCACTGCCAAGTAAGTCCACCACTAAGCCATGTCCCTCGGTGGCGCATCTACACATCTTTCAGATCTCTTCAGGGATGGTGACTCCAAGACTTCCCTGGGCAGCCAATGCTTGACAACCCTTTCAGTGAATAATTTTTTCCTAATGTCCAATGTAAATCTCCTCTGTAACAACTTGAAGCCATTTCCTCTTGTCCTATCACTTGTTACTTGAAAGAAGAGACCAATCCCCATCTTGCTACAACTTCTTTTCAAGTAGTTGTAGAGGGTGATAAGGTCTCTCCTGAGTCTCCTTTTCTCCAGGGTATACTGGGGAGTTCACTCACACTGAGAAGAAAACATTGAGTTCAAAAAGTTTCTGGGTCTAGTGGGAGCTGTCCCTGCCCATGGCTGGGTGCCTGGAACTTGATAATCTTCAAGGTCTCTCCCAACTCAAACCATTCTATGATTTTCCTTTTATTAACTATACCTCTTCTCCATCCTCCCCCTACCCACCCACAGATGAAGTTACTGCACAAAACTTTTAGTTTCCAGCTGCGCAATATTAGATCATGCTCCAGGTTCAGTTTCTCCAAAGGAGGCAAAGGATTATTGTGCAAGATTAGCAACCTTGCCTATTGATGATTATTTATATTGCATGTAGACACAGATGATATTTAACAGCAACTGTGTTACGGGCCGCTTTTGACTCCAATCTTAAAAGCAGAAAGATTCACAGAGGAAATAATCCTGATTTGTTCTCCACAGATGAGAGCTCCAGTTCTTAGCAAGTGCTGTGGGGCTTTGGAGAGATGGTGGTGTAGAAGTGGCAGTTTCAGCTGCCTCTTTTTTGTTGTTGGAGTATATTTTGAAAGGAATCCTAGTGATACTAAAAAAGTAGAATTAGCTGATGGTAAAGAAATATTTTGAATCTCAAAGCACAAACACGAATACTCAACTCCAAAGTAACAACCACAATCTTCTAAACCTGCAAAGCTGATATGAAGCTGAAAGATGGGAGATTAGACTTCAGCCTGAGTAAGTTTTTTTCTTGTTATTTTTCTTTGCAAGGTATTTGCTATGAATTCTGTCTAAAGAAAGCTATTTAGGGAGAAGAGGTAGCCCATCTGCACACAGGTGCTGATATATCAATTAGACAAGTGTTCACGAAAGTGTACTTAACAGTCCATTTATGATGTGAATTTGTTAAATTTAGTTTATCTCTAGCCATATTATAATACACCAGTAAGTGTAAATTATCATGTTAGGACTATGGAAGACCCAATGCTATCCCTACCAAGCTATCTTCCAAAAGTGTTTATTTCTTTGCTGTTTTATACTACTCCTCAAATACTGTAAAATTTTCCCAGTTTCTAAATTCTAATTTTGTCCCATTCCGATGTCACCTTCTGAAACAAGTTTTTCTCTTTGTGTTAAGCACTAGGTTAACAGTAGCTTTGATGTGTATATTCTAAGTCATATTGTATGAAGCCCGTCTGCCAGCAGTGCTTAAGGATGACGGTGTTTCATTACAAGGCTTTTGAAGTAGCAGAGGTACCACAAATGGCTGTTGTTGAAAATTTTCCTTGATTATTATTTTTACTGCCAGACTTTTAAACCATACAATATCAGCTTTCTTTTGACTTTGCTTCTTGAGTTCCTTTTATGGTAAAGCTTAATACAGTGAACATATGGAGCAGCTGAAAGGCTGCCAAATATTTAAACGACAAGGTTATAAATATAGAGACAGTATGCTTTTTCCCCCCTTAATGTATAGTCCTGTTGGTTTGAGCCAAAGCAGACAATAAATCAGAATGTATAACTTGTTTTGCCACTTAACTTTATAAATTTATAACATGTGAAGGGTACCTTCTCCTTTCATTCTAGTAGAACGAAATAGTCGCACAAAGTTTATGTAACTGTGAGAGAATGCTAAGCTATTTTCCATGGATGACACCTATGAAACTCAAAGGAAAAGTGAGTCTGAGTTTTGTTCCTAGCAAAACACAGCGGCTTAGGGACATCCCTTCTTCCTCCTGCTTTGGTCTTCAGCCACAGGCTATCCTCATTCATTGACTAGCTCCTTTGGGTGGAGATGAACTGCCTTCTGCATTGCCTTTTTGTCTGCAAGTGAGAAAGACACTCCATGTGCTTGAAAATAGGGATTTCATCACTGTGCCTTGTACTTTATTCTGAGCAGCCAGTCCCTTCCTGCTCTAGTCTGGTGTTCTCTTGCAGCTATTGTTGTTTTCCTCTAGCATGTGAGGAGACATGACTAGTATCTGTTTTGGTACTTGGACACTCAGGCATTTTGTTTTGGTAGGAATTAAATTGTTTCTTGTGTGAGTGTTAAAGAAAGCAAGGCAGTGCAATGTTCCTTGCATGTGGAGAGAAAGCGCTACTGCTTATGAAAGCCGTTTTTCTTCTGCAGTAATTCCAGGAAGAGACATTTAAAACTTAGAAAGCAGAAGCTTCTGCATGATAAGATCCTGCATATGTCATCTGCACCTTTATCTCTTAATGCACTGTGTTATTTTGTGGCTGTGTTTAATAAGAAAATTGTGAATGTAAAGCTCTTGTATTATATCAGCGGGATACATTAGGAGTATACGAAGTTTTGTGTTTCTGTTTTTGCTTTTTCTCAGCAATGCACTACTAGAGGAGAGCTACCCTACACCAGAAATATAGCTATGACAGAATCAGCACTCCTAAAAATAATAATTTGGATTATTTGCAAACAGATGGCTCGAAACACAAACACTTTATCTTACAATCGTCACTTATCCCTTTGGCTGCCAGTACTCTACTGCACATGTCTTTGTTGCTATACACTAATAATACCAATTGAAAGGACTTGGAATGTCAGCCCCTACCTGCTGCACTCCACAAACGAAGTGCCAGCTGGGCTATTCGAGGAAAAAAAGAATAGCTTTGCAGTTAAAACATTTGGTTTGGGCTCTGGAGACTGGTGTTCGAACCATGATTCTGCCATAGATTTCCTGTGTGACCTTGAACAAATAACACTCTCGTAATCTCAACTGCCCATCTGTTAACATAGGAATGGTAATTATGATGATAATGAATTTTGCTTTGTAACGATTCTTAAGGTTGCAGACCCTTCATCAGAGGTGTAGCTCAAATTGTAGCCCTGAAGACAGGTTCCATCTGAGAACTGGTGGTGGAGGACAAGGTGATTTCTGTAGTGTGATCCTTTCGGTTACACTGTTTGCTAAGTAGTGACAGGAATATAGTAACCTTACGACTGAGCTCATTTTTCAGAAGTCCCACACTGGGCATCTCTGTTCTGTATTGTGACATGGTCATTGTACTGCTGCTTCCCTCTGGAGGCACAGTATTCCTTTTCTTTCTGTAAGCTCATCCCAGCTTGGGCTTTGAGATTTCTCTTGCAGAGGTCTTCACTCTTTCCTCTGTCCTTTCCTTACTTTCCAGGTGTTTGCAAGGATTCTATATTTCTATAGCTGTAGCTGCTTACAACATAAAGTGAAATTTTTTAGCTGTTTAATGCCTCTGAGTAATTTTGAGTGATGTGGAACCTTTGTTACAAGACCTGCTGCTTCATGGGATTAGGAGGACAATGAGAGACAGAGCAAAGGACATCAGGAATCATTGCTAATAAGTGGATATTCTATACAGATACACCAAACACAGTCTATAAGCAGTTAATCACAATGGTTTTTCTCACACTCACTTGTTAATTTGCCTGAATTTAAGAGTCACTGGCCGGATATCCTCTTTGGCGTGGGACAGGCTCTTAACTGATGGTCCTCCCCCTCTTCACAATAGGAATATTGTTTTGTATAGTTTTAGTGCTGTGCTGCCTATGTGTTAATTCTCGTTAGCTGCTGTATACATGTGGCTAGTGCATCCTCAGCTTATCAGGCTATATATAACTAGTAACACAACAAAACCATTCTAGTTTGAAGTCACCTCTTTCCAGTTTCCTATGAAAGACTTTCATTAATGACATTATTTTTAATTTTTAAATAGGACTTTGGCAGCGTTACAGCATTTTTGACCATGCTTATAGCTAAGGTATCACCACGGAAGACATGGATCTGGCAGCCAAGAGCAGGAGGAAGATGGTCATTATGCCCCTTACCCAAGATTTCTTTAAAATGGAGTAATCTTAGAGAAGTGCAAGAAATGGAGGTGGACAGTGCAGTGATTCTGGGCAAATTCTGGTTTTCAGAGGCAGACCACAGATGAAATCACAACTTGCAGAGATACTGAAGGAGATTACGCAACACCTATCAAAAGGTATTGTATGGAGCAGAGAGTTTCTCATTTTTCTCTAAATACGCTTTTGTGTGATTGGATGCTGTATTGCCATTTTATCTTCCTTTTATGTATGTAAGTGAATAAAAAATTGTTCTGAGTTGTGTTTGCCTGCCGGATTTTAAATAGACTAGAGTTCAATTGGGTTTTGGTTCACAAGTCAGTTAGCACTTCAGGGGGAAACTGTCTGCATATGTTTGCATCTCCTGAGTTTTGCTTAGAGTTTCAGATTTGAGGAAAATTGAGAGCTTGAAGGAGAACCAGGTTTGAACTGCCAACATAGTCTGAATAGAGTTTGGAACTACGTAAAATCTCTATATTTAGTGTGGTTTCAAATAGCTACCATAAATCCTTATGCAGATCCCAGGAGGTGCTTTAAAGTTCACTCAGTACTTACCCCAAGTTCCTTTGAAATATTTGGCAATTTCTAAGTTTTCTATACTGTCTGCCAAAATTTTAGCTTTATAAGAAAACCTGATATAAGCACCTCTCTCTCTCTTCCCCTCCCACTCCTCTCTCCACCCACCTCGCTTCCCCCATCACTCCACTCAAGCAATGCACAAAGGGCTAAGAGTGTTAGTTGTATCTTTGTTTTAAAGATAGATACGGAGAGAAACCCTGAGAGACTACTGCCTGGTACCTCATCCCCCTCCTACACCAGTTCTCATTGATTTCAATAATATTTTCCTAAGTAAAAACTCACTCTGACCTTGGCATGTAGTCCTTTGGAAGCTTTTGTCTGAATCTCTTTACAGAAAAGTATCACAAAATAGACTGTTATGTGAATAACCATGGAATGTTTTTCTTAGCTGGGCTTACTGCATAGAAAGCTATAGCAAGGAACATACATTACTAAAAATAATAGCCTAAAACTATTCTGGTGTCATTTGTTCATTATTAAGTCTATTACCTCTGAAATGAGGCTACAGTACTTAGTCCTTTCTTGTTCTGCACAGAGCAGTTTATTAATGGTCCCTTTGTTTAAGAGGGATGACACAGAGAGCTGAGAGGAAAACTTGAAGCTGCTCAGCAGCTATGAAGCAGCTACTAGGTACTGTTTAATAACTTAAATGACTCCATGCCCATAAATCAGCCAGCTGTAAATTATATTTAATGCTGAAAAATAACCACCAACCAAACAGATCTTTAACCTGTAAATGTTAATTCTCTTTGTTAATACTTAGTGGCTCCAGCAGTACTCTGAGGCTACACAAGTTATTATTCATTTTGACTCCACTCCAGCCCTTTTCAAAAAAGCCTCTCTGAGGTCTTCCTAAAAATGAGACCTGCTATAAGGCATCTGCCATCAAGTAGAAGCACTGTGGGAATGAGACAGTCAAAAACTCAGTTCATACCTCCACTGCCCAATACACTGTGCCATAGAAACCCTGGAAGATGTGTGAATGGGTGGTTCATATCCCAAAATATGTATTGGATGGAAGCTGAAATAGACCTAACCCTCTGCTTGGAATGACTTTGCAGATGTTTGTCCCTATGGTACAGCAGCTACACTGCCAGAGCGATTTGAATCAGGTCAACTGATGCTGTGCTGCACCACCGTGTGCACTGTCATCCTGCCTGCAATGCTGAGCATGGCCAGCACTGAGCATCAGTGCAAAGGGGGTGGGAGGGCCGCGCTTGCACTTGTGGATGCCTGAAAGTGGAATGTAGTATACAATTTCAGGCTGAAAGGAGAAGGTTTATTCCCTTTCTTCTCTATTTCATTAATCTCAGCTCCATGTCCCTCTCCTTGTGTGCACTGTATCCAGCAATCTGTACAGTGACAAAACCCCAACATTGTCTTTGTTTTTGATTTTCTAGGGGGTGAGTTAATTTTCCTTTATACCAACAACATGATTTTACTCACCCCAGGGTGGATGTAGGAGAAGACTTTTGACTGCAGGATGGAGGTGAGGATGGGGCTGAGCAGAATATCCCTGTCAGGGAGTCCTTCTTTACCATCAGCTGCATTTTGTATGTGACCAGAGCCTATTATATTTTGGTCACGCACAAATTGTTCTGGGAATCAGATCCTATACCTCTGATACTCATTTAAATGCTTCAGCTTTGTTTAAGTTAGAGGGGACAAATAAACTTTAAGGACATATCATCAAGTGTCTATCCTTAAAAATCTATTTAAATCCTTTGGTCTGTATTATCCATAATACTTTCCACTTCCAGCTTCTGCTGTTGAAATTACTCTCTCTAATTCCCGCTGTGAATCCCAGCTTTCTTTGTTCTCTCTAAGCAAATTAAAAATCAAAGAGTTTATAATGTAAAATAATTCTGTACATCAGTAAACTAACCAGACATTAGATCTGTTTTGCATTTAATTGTATTTTAGTATTTTGCCCCTGCATTTCACAAATTACAACTGTTTGGAAATGAAGTCAGGTAAAAGATGGTAAAAGTCCACTGGAACAGGTAGTGAACTGTTAAAACAGTAGGTAATTTTGCATGTGCATGCATGTATACATTTTATTCTTATGTTGGTAAAGTACCACTGCCTTGGAAAAAAGGTTTTTTCCTTTTTCTTTACTGATCATTAGCAACAGGTCCGAACTACAAAGCTGAGGTTTGTTCCTTGCTAAGAGAATATATTATCTATACGCTCTCTAAATTAATCTGATTTTCTTTATGACAAAACCTGATACCATATATGAACTAAAGGAGGCCTTTTAATTTTGAAAGAGATTTATAAGTGCAGTTACATTTCACTGCATAAGATAAAGTGAAGTTAGAATAAATATTTGCCTTGATCTAACCTGCCATCCAGTAACAAGAAAAAATGCATTCATATTTCTCTTTTCTAAGAATATAGCTCTTCAAAAAATAACACAGCAGAATGAATACTACAGAAACTGGGCGGACAATAAAATGTAAGTGGGAAACAAATGTTAACATTCTACTTATCAAGCTCTTACAAGCAGAAGAGAGCATGTAGAATGGTAATTAACACCCACTCATCACATTCTTCTAGGAGATTAAAGAACAGGTCCTATCCTCAGTACTTACCTTTACAAATATAATCTCACCAATTAATCTAATTCAGGAGAGAATGAGGTTTTTATTTTACCTCACTTAGCCAGGTTTTTTTCTCATTAGACTGTTTTTGTCGTTTACCACATAAGAAGCCATATCTCACTTAGAGGTGAAAATTCCTCGACCTTTAAATGCACTCAGTTAAGTCTTTACAAAAATAGATGAGATATCACAGATGTAGGACTTACAAGAACAGAGTTTATGACGTATGATAAAGCTGAATTTTAGCTCCTGCAAAAAATGTGTTAGTTGCATATAAAAGTTTAACCATGGAAGCAGAGCTTTCTATTTTTGGCCCAGGGTGCCACCTATCTACATTGCTAACAGTGCTAGCACAGATCAACAGCTGTTTTCATCGAAAGACCACAATTTGGTCATGCAACATTGGTTTTAAGTCAAATCACTAGAAATATGTATTTAATTAGTCTTTCAAAATGCATGTTATCTAATAGCATGATTGATTGGCTGAGAAGTTAGTTGCACAACCAGCAGATAAATATAGTTTTAGCTGTATATATGTAAACAGAGGGTGTATGTATTTTTGAAAATTTGTCCTAAAGAAGAGCTCTTGCTATTTTTAAAATATTTTTTTATTTTTGTTTTCCAAGCATATTTCTTTAACAGACTTTAGGGTTGGTGATTTCTGCTATGCTTTGAGATGTTGTAACATATCCGATTTTATTATCCGGGGAATCACATTCTTTTAATATACAGCTCATTTACATCTGGCAGTGTCTATCCAGGCAAACATACTCTCTGTCATGAACTTTTTCTTGGTGCTATCATGATAATATTTTCATGCAGTGACTTGCTAAGCCTTTAGCAGATTCAGATATTGTAGTTTTGTTTTTTAATGTTTCATAAATGGCGCTGAGATACACCTTTCATGTGAGTTAGATAATAAAGCATCTTAGTAAATCTACGTTGAACTGGAATTGCTGGGTTTTGGCCAGGAGGTATTAGTTGAGCACTGGTAGAAGCAGATGTAACAAGGCAATGAAAGTGATCATTAATGATATTATATATGTTTACTGGAGCAAAAATGAAAATTTCAATTTCCACGCCATTAGGAGCCTGAATAAGTATAAAAATGCATTTTGCAATCTTCGCTCAGATAAATGATTGCTGCTCTCAAACCCTTGAATAGTTTTAACAAATGGTTACTGGCTAGATTCCACTGTTGGACCGTAGCTTCAGAGAAACTCTACTATTTAAATACATAAAACATAGATCGCTAACGAAACCATTCTCTATATCCCTTCCACAAATCCTGGTAGAAAACATTTAGTTGAATATGACTGGAAAATTGAACTGATACCAAGGTTCTCTAATCGCTCTGTTCTGTTGAATTTATAGATGTGCTCATGTTGATTTATTATTGAAATTTCTTTTTGTAAAAGCAACAGTATCATTGAGCTAGAACGACACATGAAATGTAGTCCAAGGTAAATTAAAGTACTTAAACGCAGTAGTTATCATCTGATAACTAAGTACATTAGACAGCTCAGTATCCTTGCAAACATTTAATATATTAAGATGATCAGTCATCAGCACAGTTCTCTTAGTCTTACTGCTATTATGAATCACTTTTATAAGGAAATGAGCTCTTGATTTCT
This sequence comes from Baryphthengus martii, assembly GCA_013396935.1. Lineage (NCBI taxonomy): Eukaryota > Metazoa > Chordata > Aves > Coraciiformes > Momotidae > Baryphthengus > Baryphthengus martii. The sequence goes on from VWZK01013787.1 coordinate 220,515, forward strand.
ATATAGGTAGGGAGAGTTAAAGAAAAAAAAAAAAAAAAAAGACTTGTCATGCAGTTACACCAAGACAACTATTGCTTGATTTCTTCACTGAATTGCTGGTTACTAAAATAATGTGGGATGATGAGGCATTAACATGAGTTTTGCGAATTTGAGTGTGCAACATAGATACCTGTTGAAAAACACTAGGGAAATACGGAGACTTCAGTAAAAAAATTACATAATCGCCAGCTGCACGCACAAAAATATTTTTCTGTACCTGTCAGGAAGAATGAAAAACTTGTTCGTGAACAAATGATAAGACAGCAGGATATATCCTATCTTAAAAATCACCTGGTGTGTTTCCATAGGCATCCTTTCCACATGAGCATTTGGTATCAAAAGAGTGGAGAAACCTCCTAGAAACACACTCCTTCCTGTGCTTTCCAATGTGTCCATTAAATGCTGCTGTTGTTACTTGGTTTCCAAATATACAAATTCCAGAAAATAGCAACGAGAAAATAACAAAAATCATAGTAATAACACATATATTCAGAAACTTCAGAAGCTGTGGTTTGAGCAGATCTGATGTCACTCTGTCATGGTTTAGGGTCAGCCAGCTAGACCTGCAACAGATGTTCTCTGTTAACCTCCCTCCCTCTCCGAAGGGGAATAGAAAGAGAAGAAGGAAGAGAGAGTTACTGAACAGCTTTAATGAAAATGAAGCTAATAATAATGAAAATGGAATATGTACAAATATAAACAAAACTAGTATTGAACTTGGCCCCCTTGATGACAATTACATCACCGTCACCACTGAAGCTATGGAGCAGACACTGGAAAAGTCTTAGATTAGGCCTAGAAGCAGACAGGAACCATGTTAAGGAGCTGGATTCTGGTACTTGATTCAGGAACACACAGATCAGAATCGAAGGCGGAACAGACAGAGTCCCCCTTGGATGCCAGCCAGTGAAGAAGAAGAAGGAGACGAAGAAGATGAAGACGAAGGAGACGAAGACAAAGAAGAAGATGAAGAACAAGAACAAGAAGAAGAGCCCAGCAAAAGCTGAGAACTTGCCCTCTGTGATCCCTCAGCTTTATACCAAATATGACGTCTATGGGATGGTATACCTTGTTGGCCAGTTTAGGATCACCTGTCCTGTCTGCTCCTCCCTGAAGGTGCACCCTTTTAGTTTCTGCACCCTCAGTGTGGTACACAGGATCCAGCAGTGGCCTTGGTCTGCACAGCAATCCTTGGCAGTAACCCTGAGCATTGAGCGTTATCTATCTGCTAGAAGCAGATGCTGCCTGCAAACACATGCTGCTAACTTCAGACAGTGTAGTTAGTTAGTTAGAAGAACTGAGCTGAGAAGTAGAATCTCTGAACAGAATTGGTTCTGTTCTAACTCAAGCTAGGACACACTCAAGTAGATTTTATACTTTCCAAAGGACAGAAATGTAACCTGGGAACTTCAAGATTGCTGCTGAAATTTCAAGGCTCATACCATTCATTACAATAAATTTGTGTATGCTCTAGAGCATAAGAAAAGATTGAGTCATCATGGTTACTTTTTTTTTTCCAATGGCTTCATGTTTAGCAGCTGAAGGACAGACCTTCTTGGGCTGCATTTATCTGAGAAACAGCACAGCCATCACAAATGTTTAGAATAATCTGGTAACTGGGGGAGGAGAGATCTGAAGGGCATAAAAGTGAACTTGGAGTTTGAAAAGAATACAACATTAAGAATTGTATAGTACTGCAGATTCCTTGGAAGCAACAGAAGAATGAAGAAAATGTCATTCAACATATCAACAACCATTTCAGGTTTATACTCTGCAATGACAACTCTAAGAAACAAACAAGCCAGCACCTCTCAGAAAATCTAAATTAGAGGTGAAACAAGTATAGACAGTGACTGACCGATACGTATTATATATTATATACCTGTATCACTTGTCTGAAAAGTCAAGTGCACTGGAAAGCACTATGTAAACCTTGACGAGCTCTCTTAATGACACATTCCTTTCAGTCTGTTCTGAATTCAGAGCTGAAGGCTGAGTCATGGCTGTGTCATAGCATATAACATATGTGTGATCTAAATGAATATACTCTTTGTTCAGATCGTTATTATCTTTCATGCTTTCTCAGGGGTTAAGTGCAGGCTAAGGGTATGGAAAGGAAAAGCTTTCTCGTCTTTCAACGGCACATTTTTACAACATCACAGTAATTGAATGGGCAGCATTCAGGGTTGCTAAAGCGGCACAATTATCACAACACGTAGAGCATGCCTGATACTGTGACCAGGCGAAACATGGCAATTTTTGTTTAACACTAACCACACACATAGTACCATCCCTGTGCAGAAAATGCATAAACATACTGAAGTAGAACCAAAATTAAATCATTCTCCACAAATTAACATTAAGCTATGGTGTTGGTTATTCTTTGTCAGAGTTGTGATGTAATTACCTTGTGTTAGGAATTAAGGTCGTATTATGCAGAAAAAAAAAAAAGAGAGATATCTCTCTCAATAATGTTGCTATTTTGAGATGATTATGTATGGTACTCCTTGTAAGTAGCTTTCTAAAAAGTACAAGGTGATACATTTTTTGGTTCATTATTTGCACTGTGGTTTACTTTTGATTAATACTTCAGATTTGCTATCGGTTTTGGCTTTTTAAAATGAAGTTCAATAGCAAATGTATTTGTTTTATAGATATAATTACTGGTTTAGAGTATGGACAGGAGCTGTTGGCTGTGAAGCAAAGACTATGCACTGTGTGTCAGGAACAGAAGAATTCCAGTTTTATAAAACCTTTTATTTCCTTATGGATAGTTCATCACAGATAAACCTAACTGATATTATGCTTTAATATTGCAAAAATATATGCCATCTTTCAGCTTCTGAGAAGAAAGGACACAGTAACAGCATCATCAGAAAACCTCAAAAAAAATGAGTTGGGTTTGCAAGATGCAAGAGTATGTTTACAAGTCTGTTATCAGTATTTTAAACTTTACATGTCAGAAGAGAAAACGAATGTACATGCTGTTGTATGTATTGCATTTGATAATCCGCTGCCTGTCTGCTAAATGGACTTAAAAGTTATTTCAGTTCCTGAAGGAAATTTTCTCTGACTTTCAAGGTCCAAAGATCTTTAGAAATTGAGAATTCGTCTGGGCTATCTTATGCTGAATAGCACACTAATAGAGAAAGTAAAATGGTCATTATTTTTCCATGGCTACAGTGGGCTCCATTGTTTTTTCCTGCTGGCTGAAAACACCTGAGAACAGACAAAAGTGAATTTGTTGCAGTGAGTGCCCTCTCTGTACTGTTTAATCTGTCTAACATTGGAGAATACTTCCAGAAAAAAATTCTGTGCAGGCTGCTTTTGAGCTCTGCATACTGTTTGAGTGAATTTCAATGAAATCACTTTGTAGGGAAATTTAAAGGGGGAAGTACTGTAGTTCTGTACATAAAAATTATCTTCTATGAGTCAAAGGTGATTGATGTGTCTGTCAAATCCATAGGTAGAGAACACAGTACTACAGAATCAGCAGTTCAATCTGGACAGCAGGGAAAGGAATGAGGGGAGAGATTTCAGAAGGTGTGCTTTTAGGTGTTATTTTTGAGGACTAAAGAGTACACAAATGAAATTCCTGCTCCAGATGTGTGTTGATGTCTGATCCAAAGGGATTGCGCAGCTGATGATTACCACAACTCTTTGCATTTCTGCCGTGCCCAGTAGTATTTCTGCTTTTAAGTCAATAAGAATTGATTTTTAACTGCTATTTTCTCTTACATTATTACAAAAGAGGGAAATCATTCTAATAACAATCTCAGTAGCTGTTACTGATGTCACTAGTGAAGGCTACAGGAAAGTGAGTGTCATGAGGCACACGGTACATTTTTGGTATATCTCCTCCTTACTCACACCTGACTGAGATGCAGTATTAGGCAAACAAGGAAAAAACAGAAGAAAGAACTGAAAAGGTCATCTTCTGACTTATGCACTTGGCCAAGTAATGGTTTAACAAAAGGACCTTAAGAGTCACTATTGAGTGTTAGCTGCATAACGAGCTGCAAAGGTAATCATCTCAGCTTCTTTCTGTCTCTCAAACTTCAACTGCACCCTGTATATTTCCAGGCTATGGAAACCATTCTGGTTTATCATCAAGAAGACAAACGACACATACTGAAAGCTCTCTCTTTTTGTTTTGTCTTTTTTTTTTTTTCAAAACTGTGTAGTCTGCATTTATCTGACAAGGCTCACAGGTGATCCATGACTAGGGTGTGCAGTGGTTCCTCACTGAGAAACAACCAACTTTTATTCCCCTGTCCCAGGGCTATAAGGATAGCAGACACAAGGTCTGAAAGAGGCAGCATCAATTTATAGATCATGGTGGCAAGGGCAGAGCAATGTGCACACTCCCGTCTCACAGCTATTCTTTTCCCCAGGGAGCAGCTCTGTGTCCTGGTCGCGTAGAGCTCCTGTAACTTACAGATCCCTCTGTCCTAGCTTTGACCCTTTCTCTGAATGATTGCAAGATGAACATTAATTGCCCAAATGACTACAAGCTAAGAACATGAGATGAATTTAAGCAGTCAGCCATCCGACCGAGATTTTCATCAATATCCACAGTACTTGGAGTGCAACAGAGCAAATATGTAGTGTGATACTGATTGTATTCTGGGAAAGATGAGCACACCCACTTTTAGAAGAGAGACCTCTTCACACCAACCATACTTTCTATCTCAGGATAAGGATGCACATGCTGATATACAGCCTAGCCTTAGTAAGACTGATAAAGAGTTGTTAAATATAACTGTCTATGGGAGACAGAAAGACCATAATATTGTTTACTTACCTTTTGGAGTGAAGATAAAATTTCAAGACTAGGTTGGTCCAGGTTGGTAACTGTCATTTTGAAGGAATGTCTTTTGTATGTCTGAATTTGCTCAGTAAATTGAAAGGTAAAGAAGAAGCATAAATGTAAGACAAAAGTTTTACTGTTGAATAATGTTATATCTTTTTAACCCTTAGACTATTGGTTATGTCTTCTTTCAAGAAGATAATGATGAAGAAAATAATGTAAAAGAACTGGAATTGTGGTCGAATGAACGTTGAAAATCAAATGACACAAGCAAAAATATTATGCACAATCAGTCATCTTCCACCTGCAGCAGATCAATACGTGTCATTAAATCTCTGTTGCTTAGCAAGTCACCAGAAAAACTCATCAGGAAAGGATTTTTAAAATATTTAAATTTACTTTGCATTTGAATTGCTTTATGTTTGGACCCTGCTGCAAAGTTGACACGGTTTCCATCAAGTAAGAGGCAAGTTTTCCAGATTGTGAAATGTTCCTTACGTAGATTTCTTCAAGATATAACACACTTATTGGTGTTCTCAAGTGAGCCTTCAGCAGATCTGCATCATTTAAGGCTTCATCCTCATCTAGTTAAAAATCAGTGTTTGAGTATCTATCAGTATGCAAAACATTCATTTGCTACTAGAGCTGCTTATTATACCAGGAAGAATTTAAGTTTTAATTAGCATTTCCTCTGGTGTACTAAACCCACTGAGATTACTACACTTAGTAAAATTTAATTAACTTGACAAAAGATCCTAATTGTTTTCATGCCACTCGTCCTTAGTGAGACTAAAAATAATACCCTTCAAATTAAGTGTCTGCAACCAACCTTCCTTTTGGTTGCCCTATATACGTAAAATTGGTTGGCCTACATAGAATTATAGTTGGTAGTCTTGCCCGATATGGAATCAAGATTATTTGCTGAAAGATGGAGATTTTTATGGCAGTGTGTAATGATAAAATCTTATTCAACAAAAGACCTCAGCTAACATTAATTCTGCCCACCGTCTTACTAAGTTTTGCAGATGGGAGGTTTATTGATTTATCTAGGTGCACAGACTAATCAACAAGATACAGTAGTCATTTAAATCGATATAGTACCAATATTGGCAAGAGAAAAGAAAGATAAATGTGTCAATAATGTAACTATGATAAACAATATCTGTCTATATCGTGTAACGTGCCTAAGAAAATTTTAGAATTAAAATAAAAATACTTCCTGTTCAAAACTCTTCCCATATCTTTACTTCTTTCTTAAATAGAGCTGCTCATGTAATTCCAAGACTTTATTCACATAGAGACAGTTATCTTGAAAGAAATTCAAGTGTGAAAATATTATTGGGCAGACAGTCTTAAGAGTATTGGGGACAGCTTTCAGCTCAAGAGATTTGTTATGGAAGTTTATATGCAGAACAGAAGTACTGGAGTCCAGGGAATCCTTTGGCTCTGGATGTCTAAAGAAGGGATTTTTTCAAAGAGAAGAGATTAAGAAAAATGTCCAACCTCTTCGGCCAAGGTTAAGATTTCATTGCATGCGTCCTCACATTACAGGGATCAAATATGTTTGTCTAATTATTTTCTCCAAAATTTAAGGAATTATCATCCTATGAAATCAAGGCGATCATTTGTAATTCCTGTACTGAGTTTTTTTGGGGCTAAATATCCCCAATGTGCTTAGAAATTACTACTAATACAGATATGGCTTTGGCAATGGAATCCATTATGTGGATGCTCTTTTTTGTGGAAACCATGTCTTTAGTAAGGCTGAGACTCCATTCCCCTCCTGAAATAATACAGTTCAAAATGAAGTTTTACAATTGAGAATGCAAGAGAATACTAACTATATGCATTGTTAAGTCCTTATAGTACTAGGAGGAAAAAAAACCTTGTAAATCTGTCCGCATCTAGAGTCTTTAACTTCTTTTCAGCCTAAACATCTGGCTGCTTTATAACATTTGAATGCTAAGAAGATTATATTGGCTGATGATCCGTCCAGATTGGCTGTTAAACACCTCTTTTCTGCTTTCCTTGCCAAGTTCCTCCTTTGCTTCCGTCTCTCTCAGTTTAAACCACAAAGTCCTGTTACAGGCCTCAATCTCCATCAAGATTTATATAAGCTCAAGATATCCATCTAGTCTAGTTAAATTATTAGAATATACATAAACAATTGATTTTTTTTTTTAGTCAACAACTCTGTAGAGCTCACATTGATAACTTTTACCCTAATAAACAGAACCTTTACGATAAGCCTTTCAATCGAGACCACCATATGTTAGTGTGTGTGTATTTAGTGTAGACAATTATTTAAAGTTACACTCCCTCTAACGTTTCTCTGAATGTCTAAAATAGTTAACTCTGAAGAGTTCTCAAAGGCTTAAGTACATAAAAAAACCAAAGTTGATAAAATGAAGACTACAGGAAAAGGACTTCACAAAAGACCCACTACAGAATAATCTATGCATTTGGAAGAAATTAGGTTCATGTTTCGAGGAAGATGGAAATACTGTTCATCTTTGTCCTGTTGAGAATGCATCTAGAACATTAAAAATCTTAAGTAAGCTGTTGTATCTCTTCCCATCTCTGTCTTTGAATATTTTTCTTCATAAAGCTAATGAATCATTGGCAACATCAGATAAAACATAGGAACATAGGAACTTTCTCTCTCTGATTTTACAAACTGTGAATAGTAGCTTGGAATCCTGTCATATTACCATCACTTACTAGAATGCATTGAATTTTAAAAATACTATTTTCAGCTATTTTTCATAACTTGACCTACTGTTCACCTCACTGTTCAGTATTTAGATACTTAATATCTCTAATGAAAAATAAGATATTTTATAAAACAATTAATTATGATACAATTTTCTGATCCAGCATTTTCACGCACCTTTAGAGTTTTACATTACACCATAACTGTTTCTGCATTTAGAAAACTGAAACGTAATTGCAAATTATAATGTGTAAAAGCAGCTCTGATTAACATAACGAAGAGGCATGTAATAGGAATGGTAAAGTCTTAAGAAATAAAATAAAGTATTTCAAGCCTCTGAGGTTTTAAATGACTCTATCCAGAATATAAGCCATGAATAACATCGTGATTTGTGGGAATGTTGAGAACATTTACAAAATCATGTCGTTATCTTTCATACACTGATAATTTCTTTTGAATATAATCTTGCTTTGTTCTATTAGTCTTTCTTTTGTTATGCAGATAGATACATTTTTTTAAAATGGTGTATTTTTACTGTTTTTTTATTCTTTAATTAGTTGTGAATTTTAGAGGAAAAATAGGTCCTCAAAGCATCTAGTAGTAGATTCAGAATGGTCCTTTTGAAAGAAATCCTTTGAAAAGAGAACGCGCACTCAATTTTAAATGAGTCTGAGTGTTAAGTACACTACAGGTTCTACTTTTCTATTGTAAATGTAAGGCTTGACTCTGTCTGACTCAAGCAAAAGAATAATTTACCATAGAGTAATTTAATACTTTTTTTTTTATCTTTTGATTGTCAATAGTTGATGCAGGATATGTCTGGTACAGTTCCCCTAAATAAATGGAGGAGAGAACAGTGATATAAAAAGCCGAGGCGTGGTTTGAGGTTGGGTATTAGGGAGATAAAGAGAAATATTGGTGGAATGAATTTCTGATATTTGTCATTGAAAAGACTTTTTATAAGTTGCTCTTCACGAATTTTAAATGTCAGCATCATGAATATTCATCTCCTGCTGCTTACAACAAAAGCATTTATAAGGAAAACCTGAAGAAGGTGAAGCCTTAGCAAGTGTTAACATCTTTCTCTTGAAAGCAGTTGAGCTATGCTGATTTCTATCACTTAAGGTCTAAAACACAAAAATTATGCTTTGTTTTTGGAAAGAGAAACAGTTTATACTTTCTTTAACTATTTAATTACTTCAGAGTTTTACAGTTAGAGATTTTTTCTGGGAATGAAGCATAGCATCAGGCTGGAAGAATATCAGCACCATAAGGCAGGAATAGCTATTTCAGAAAGTTTTAGCAGCCATTAAGCATTATATACACGACTGAAAAGACAAGTTCATATTTTGGTAGAAAATATCCCAAACTGATGGAAAAACATCTGCTCCATTTAAAAACTAATGGAAAATATCAATGCAATAAAAAGAAATAGTGCAATTAAAAGAAAGGGAAATGCTGAGGGAATGTAATTTGTGGAAATTGTTTGTCAGCTTTGTTCAGCTATTTGGGATTGCTTTGGCACATCAATCAACAGAAATCCAAATAATGTTACAGTATATGCAAACTGTGTGATTATTAAAGCAGATCTACAAACTCAACAAAGTTAATGTTATGTGTTAGCAAACATTACAGCCACGGCATTACTGTACTTTTCCTCTTGGATTTTTCAGCAAGTAGAAGATATATTTATGTATTTATGGGGGAAAAGTGCACAATGTTCTTTTCCAAGAAAGTATTCTCATGGTGTCTGAACCTAAAAAGTAATATTAATTTGGCTGTATAGAATAGCAGCAACAATGAAGTAGTGATATTTTCTGACTATGTTGGCCAAAATTATAGGATTCTCTTCCAAACTGTAGAATTGAGTAAGTTTTGTGTTCAGGCACAGTCTGGTTTTAGTTACAGTGTGATATAGAATTGAAGATTTGTTCCGCTCTTGATTGTATTACTCTCTATACAACTATAATTCTATAGACTTCGTGTAACAAAGATTACAGAGATGTAATATACAAGTGAACTGAGGAAAATCCATCTAGAAATAGATCTGATTATTAACCCAAATTATCGAGACTTAGAGATAGGAAGTCAAAACTGATAGCAGCGAGTTAAGGCTGCATTTAATCTCTTTGTCTTCTTTCAGAGATTAGAAGTCCTGAAGACTTTGATCACTCAGTGATGTAAAAGTCCAACATTGCTCTGGCTTCCATGATAGGACCACACCGCTGGCCTCTCTGTACTGAACCACCCAGTTTCTGATTTATAATGGACAGAGAGATCAAAACTCTCAACTAGAACCTTGATATACAGCTTGATATTCTTAGTAAACATATGGACCTAAATCCAGAACATCATAATTCGCACTGATTTAAACCTACATTAGTAAGTACTACTTGACTCAAGTCACTAGTCAGTGGCTGTTTCTGACAAATCCTCAAAATGCTTCAAAACAGGACTTGAAAATCAGATGCAGAGGTTATTGGAATACCCTTAATCTGATCTCTAATTAGATTTTATGGGAAACCTCAAGCATACAAAAAACCCAGAATTTTCAAATAGGTGTAATTCAAAGCACCTGTCTGAATTTATGAATATTGTAGTAAATATTTTGATAATGGTAATATTGTGTGAGAATAAATTATTTTATTTGCATATTTTAACCTACAGGGAAAGTTTTAGATGAGATTTTTTTCCTAAATTAATGTGACATCAGATGTCCTATTCAAACCTTTAACTGCACTAGATAAGCATATTAATTAACATTTCTGATTCAAGTATTTGCTTAGTTAGCAAAACATTCTTTTATTTGTAAGACCTAACTAGATTTCAGTATTAACATTCAATCACCACAAATCAGAAAATCGCTGACTTGTGTTCATACATTTATTTGGCTTTGCACAAACACATCTCTGTGGCAGGGACAGAAGTCTGGAGACTCATGCTGAGCTCACCTATACTCTACAGAGGCTTTTCTGTAATTGACTCTAATGAATAAAGGCTTTACATTATCTACTGGTTTAGGGTAATACCTTCAAGGCATAAAGTGCTTTCACATCAGCTCAAATGGAATTGGTGAGGGGAGAGGAAAAATTGATTGTTTGTAGTAGGAAATAGCAAAAAAAAAAAAAAAAAAAAAA